>VNJO01008678.1:0-18960 GCA_008042535.1 Drosophila tani | reverse complement strand
TCGAGGACCTTTAACCGCCTGAAAAATGCCAGTAAATTAATTTTAATTCCTCAATCGATGGGAGGCGGAAGGAATGAAGGGACAGGGACACAACGAGACACGTAAAAGGTTACTGTAAGACCTTACGCAGGCAGAAAGTGGGGAATTTAACGACGAATAAATATTTTAACAGGCTGACCGGCTGTTTGAATAATTTAAAGATAGGTTTATAGATCTATAGGAGGCTTTAAATTTAAAAATATCTGTCTTGTTAATTTAAAGGCTTTTATAAGATTTCTTCCCTGTGTAATAACTCACCGCCTCACAACAATCAAGGTCCACGAGAAAGACCGAGCATCTTTCGCACTTGAGGAGCTCTCTGGCCTCCGTCATGATTTTTGTGACAAGGCACTCGAGGTTGTTCTGCTCCTCGAAGATGCTGCGGGCCAGATTGAGGAGAATTTGGTTGCGTCTGTACTCCTGGACGGACATCTCGAAGAGCTGGGCATTCTGGATGCCAATGCCACAGAAAGTGAGATAGCGACGAAAGATTTCCACGTCGTGTTCGTCGAATTCCATGCAGCCTGGAGAGGGAAAAGGAAAATATTTAATTAGAAATTAATAGTTAATAGAAAATAGGTGTTAAATGGAGGAATTTCCGTTCTTCCGATATTAATCTCTCATAAAAGGATAAATTCCTTACCATTCGTTTTGTTAATGATTTGCGCCACGCCTATTATGTCGCCCTCGTAATTGCAAATGGGCATGCAGAGTATGGCATTGGTCTTGTAGCCCGTCTTCAGATCGATTTCGCAATTGAAGCGCGCATCCTTGTACGCCTCCTTGATGTTAATCATCTGCTTTGTCTGTGCCACCATGCCGGCGATGCCGATGCCAAAGGGAATGATAATCTCCTCGGCACTGGCCCGAGTCACCGCGTCCTTGAGTGCTGCAATCAAAAGAGATTCAAACGCGCGAGTCAATCAGGGGGAAAAAAATCGCCATCAAAAAGCATGAATAAAAAATCATTGATTTTAAGGATAATTTCATTCTTAGCATTTACATATTCAGGGTGATCTTAGAGGCTTTTAAAGTGAGATTCGTTGGGAATTTATTATTTATTACACATAAAATAAATATTTCTAAGTTTTTCCTTTCATAAAATATTAATTTGCCTGCAAAACATATTAAAAAGCGCTTAGAACCCTCTTATTTTTCCGAAATACTGCCCAAAAATTAGCTCAACCGTTGCAAAGCGTGTTAGGATAGGCCCGAGATAAGGGCCCGTCGTCATGCATCTGAATAAATATTAAATTTATAGGCAAAATATTCACTCTGCCATGCAAAAGATATACACAAGAGCGCTGGGCCTTCGCAGAAATGCCCAAAAAACCGGCAAGAGAGAGAGAGAATAATACATAAATAAATAATGGCGAGGGCACCCGTGAAATCCAAAATCCGAGGGCAAGAAGTCAAATGTGAATTTGCATGAGCTCTCTCGCCGGTCCCGCCTCAATCATAATCTCAGTGTCCCACACAGCGCCTTCTTACATGTATCCGCATCCGCAGCATCCGTATCTGTAACTGTATCTGTATCTGGGGCCACCCACGGCTGCTCCTGCAAACATTTCCCAGCTCTAATCTTTCTCGCATTTTCCCCACTGAATTATGTAGCGGAAGCGGTGGCTTTTACTCACGGATCTACACCGAAGATTCATTACGAATGTAGCGCACTTCCATATGAATATGTCTGTTTGTGGGGGGCGTAACGGAACGGAACCCAGGGAGCACGTTCCTGGCATCCAGCATCCTATATCTATTTACCATTTGATAGCGACCTTTTCCAGTTTTATGGCCTGCCGGGGGACTGCCGAAAACTTTTAATGCCCGCTTCCGCTTCCGTTTGAGCTTAATTTCGCTAATGCGTTGGCCGTCCCTCCTTTTCTTTTTCCCTGGCCAGGCCTCGAAATTATTTGCCCGGCCGCTAATGAGTGCCAATTGGTACTGGAGCCTTTTGCGAGGCCATAAACCCTTCAAAAATCACCTTAAAGAGGGTCAAATTAATCATTTTAATCGAATTTTATTTGACAGAAAGAGTTTAACAATCTATTATGGCTTTAACTTTGAAAAAGAGGCTTTCATCTGCGATTAAATAACGAGTATCTTTACTATAATTAATGGACTGCTTGATATGGGTGATTGGATCAAGTTATTTTATGTATTTAAAGCAGCCTAAATCTACTTTATATTTTCAAAAGAACAATCTGTAATTAAAATGCTTAAAATGCAAATTCAAAAGCCTTTGTGTTTACTTTTGACTCATCTATTCAGATCTTTTTCATGTCATTCGAACATGTTTCCTAGCCTCTATCAGGGTCCTTCAATTCATCCTCCCAGCACTTGTCGAAACCACTGAGCACTTGACTCGGCTTAGGTTTCCCCATTTTCCCTTTTCCGTTTTCCATTTGCACATTCGCCATTCTTCATTCCTCATTCACTGCTGTTTCCTTCGGCCATTGTGTGTTGTAGTTCGCTTTGTGCATTGTTGGCCTTAATTAAAGCGGGATTACCTGTGCCACTGGGATTCCGCCCACAGACACCACCATGCCTGGAGCACGCCACCAGCAAAATTTTCGATTGGTAACTCACCTGTCTTTTGGGTGACATCGAACAGCTTGGCCACCAGGTACTTGTTGGTGGGCGTGCCCTTGGCCAGAAAGAGTGAGCCACGATCCGCGTGGGTGAGCAGGCCCACGTTCACCAGGATTTTGTGGCAGAGCACATCGATGTCCAGCTCGTTGGCCACGTCCCGAATCAGTTCCATGAACAGCTCGCCCTCGTCCAGGTCCATCAGATGCCGCCGGCACTCGGGCAGCGAGGATGCGGACGAGTTGGAGAGGCTCCTCGGTGATTTCTGCAGGCGAAAGTAAGGGGCGGAGAACGACCATAAACGTTAATAGAAGGCTTAGATTGAGGCAAAGCTCGAAGGATGCGCACACTTGAAAATATTATGGGTGTTTTTGGATTAAAATTTAAGAAATAATGCCATAAAACTTATTCTCAAACATGAAATATATAAAATAAATATTTTTCTAGTCATAAAATATTATAATTAAAATTTATTTTGAGTTCTAAATTTTTAAAAAAACTATATTCGTGAAGTCTTTACCATTTTCTTGTCCCAAGTTTCTCTTAGTGCCCGAACGTGTCCTTTTAGTAATTGAATTTGCTTGTTTTGGCACGAAGACGCGGAATAATTTCGCTATTTAATTAGTTCCCATATAAAAATAGCTTTATTAGCCACCATTATTATTGGACAAGACAGCACTAGAGAGAGACACTGAGTGCCTTTTAAATATTTAACAGTGCATTTAAGGCAATGGGGCGGCCATTGTCTCTGGCTCACGTCCCATTATTTTTCTGTTTTTCGATTTCTGGCCTGGCCATTTAACCCGGCTGCCAGTTTCAGTGGGTTTGGAAGTTAACGTGGTCCGGCTCAAAGGGTGACTATTAGCTGCAGTTGGCAGTTCAGTTGTGCCTTTAAGCGGCCATGTGGTAATTGAATACCGAAAAGGCCCACCCCAGTATCCCAGTATCCCCGATCCTGACCCGTGTGCGTGCGAGAGGCCAATTAACCGAGCTGGGAGCTGGAAATATTGCGTGCCATGTCCCCATCCTGGGCACCAGAAACAGGGCATAGCCCATTCCCAGAACCGTTCCCAATCCCCCATCATTTTTACTGACAAATTAAAGCAATTTACTGGCGGTGCTGCCCTGGGCTCCATCAGCATTTCCATGTGGCACATGCCCTGGAATATCGATAATTGCTATGTGTTTAAAAATAAGTAGCTCACTTGTCAGGGAACTATCTTGTTGGTTTTGTTTCTGTACTTATAGCTAATGTGTAAAATATTCTGGAATAAATAATTGATTGTCAAATTAACGACAATGCCTTTAATTTGGAATGGAGAAAATGACTTGTTATGTGATTATGTAACGTTTATTTTGCTCAAATTGGATAATACATTCAAGAAGTTTATATAGTACTATTATTATTATGAAATATGTTCTTATTTGTGTAATTTATACAGTTAATTTGTTTAATTAAATACTTAACTCAGCTTTCGAGTATTATCTTTTTGTAAATGACTTTTCTGTCATTTTTAATCTCCCAACAGCCATTTAATTTTAATCAGTGGAGTATTAATGCAATTAAAAGACTTCATTATTTGTATACATATTTTCCCCCATTTCTTTGCTCTTCCACTTTATACTTTATACTGATAATTAAATGATTAAAACTCCTCTTGGCAAGAAACCCCAGAAAAAAAGGACAGCCAAGTAAAAAGCTTTAAATAATCTCTGCCAATGTTTGCATTGAACTGAAAGTTAGAAAAACACTTTTGTTTGTGTGCGGGCGCAATGCAAATTCATTAAATAAAATGCAGACAAGCAAGGGAAACTGAAAACTGGCAAATGGAAATGAACATGGAAATGAAAACAAAGCCAAGTCAGTCGGAGCGTTAAGTAAATTTGAGCTTCAGCCAGTGGCGATGGGTGTTCCCCATTGGAACAACAATAAAATCCACAAACGATGTTGAGCACTCGTGCTGTTTTTATTATTGTTTTATTTGGTGCTTTCTTTATTTTTGTTGTTTTTTTTCTGCAGAAAGAAAGTGAAAACATGAAAACGAAATGACTCTTAATGGGAAAAGCGTTCTGCATGGCATGTAAATTTTAAGGACTGTATTACGGAGCTATATAAAAACACAGGAAAAACATCTTACGCCTCCTACAAGTTTAGTTATGAAAGAAAAAAATTGACTACTTGGTTTTTTGTTAATAAATTAATATAAAATGAAATATATACTACCTAAAAAATTTGACCATTGCATTTCTTATCTAAAATAAAAGAGAGACCGATTTTAATAAATTTAAAAACCTTTTAAAAGGCCCAATCTCAAATAAAACTCAATAAAATATAACATTTAATTCTTCTAGCCTTCTCAGAAATTCTTTTTTTACTTTAAAATTAAATATTGTTCATGTATTTCTCCCAAGAACCTCTGTATTTTTTCTCTGTGCATCTCAGATAAATGCAGATACATTTACAGGCAATACACAGCTGAGACTAAGGAACTGCCAGTGCCTCGAGTGGGGACTGCAGTTTGCATTGCGTAACATGCACTTAAATAAATTGACAATATCGACAACGAAAAATGGAAGCGGAAACGGAAACGCAGAGAGACGGGGACACGTGGTGCCTGCTCCCTGCTGCTCACCTGCTGCGAAGGGCGGCAAAATTGCACTCACAAAGCCAGACAATCGCTGAAGGGTCTTAAAGGCCAGGCAGTTGCTTGCCCGTTAACTTTGGCCTGGCCTAGTTTTTCCCTTTTCCCGCTTTTCCTTCCCCGAACAAACAAACAAAGCACACATGCCTTTCCACTGGCTTTTAGTTTTGATTCACAAGAGTGCGCCAGGTGAGTGCCGATTTCTATGTGGCACTGAAGCGCCCTTCTTGTTAGTATTTTTTCCTATGTTTTTGCTCAACCAATTGCAGTCGAGAGCACTCCAAGTTGTCGTTCGTATGGGAGGAGTACGCGGGGGGTGATCTAACATAATTTGGCTCGATTTTTCACAGAAATACTCGTAAACATGGTAAAAACTCAGTCTCGATGACAGTTGTTGGCACTGGCAACGAGTGGGTCAAAGGAGTTCAATTTAGTCCTTGAGTTCAAGCACCTATCTGATGGGCATTAACACGAGCAATCGAATAAATAAGTAAATAAATGAGCTTGGCAGTAATTGAGCTCGCAGACACTTTTGTTTTGAGTGGAAAATTCTATAGAATATCGTATATCTTAGGGGATGTAATTATATATTTATATAGTTATAAATCGTTTGAAAAATAGGACTAAAAATTTTTTTTAAATATTTACAAAGCTGTCTAATGTGCGGTTGAGCTTAAGTAGCTTGGAGCGCTCTTTATACTTCCTAAAAATATCTAAAAATCAAAGGCCATCGTTGGGTAATCAACGTTTATTAAATCCCACACATGAGCTTTCAATTTGCGAAATATTTTAAACGTCAAAGGTCAGCCACTGTGTTTTATGTTTCTCCGAAATATCCACATAAAAGTTAATTGAAAAATAGTCGTCGATAAATATAAAACAAAAATATGTGTAGCCTTCGATTTTTGCGGGGGTAATTTAATTTTTACTGCCTTGAATTAAATATAAGCAGAGGGCCGTAAAAGCCAGCTATGTGAAAATGTGGCACTTCGAGTCGAAAAGCGAGTTCTTGTGGCTGTGTGAGTGTTTCCAATTAGCGAACATCACACGCAGAGCCCCCGACAAGACAAGCTGAAATTTGTGAAAATATCAATTTAGTTAATTCGCCCGGCGAGAAAGCGAACAAAGTTAAATAAAAGCGAAAATACAGCGCGGAGCGGCAGCAGTGCCAAAAGTACAACAAAACAGGACGAAACAAAGCAGCGCAAATACAAATAGTAGCTCAAACAGTGGCAGGAGCTGGGCAAATAAAGTCCCGACTAGTGTCCTGTGTGTGTCTCTGTCGGTGTGCGAGAGTGGCAGAAAAGGATGGCTAAAAGCCGCCGCCACCGACTGCAATTGCTACTGCCACTTGGCGCGCTGCATTTGCACTTGCACTTCCACTTCCACTTCCCCAACGCCTTTGTTTGGCGGCTATCCTGCGGGCCAGGACGTAATAGATGGGAGGGATGGGTTGGGCAGGAGCAGGGATGTGTTGGTAGTCTCCATAATATAAGGCCCCTCTGGTCCGGCCACAAAAACTAATTTGGGCCAGGACACAAGTGCTAAAACAACTTTGATTAAAGTTCTTTGGCTTTGGGGCTAAGGTAAAATTGGTTAGCAGAAAAACGTACTTGATTCAGATATTGCCTAAAGCTTAAAACGTTTCAAGTGTTTCCTCTCGGATTTCAAATAAAGTTACAGCAAAAAGAGATATGTCTTTAAATTATATTAAAATCAAGTAAAAAAATTAACAAGGTCAGTAAATGTTTACCCATATTTTTCTCAATAAATCTCAATTAATTATAAATTACCTGCTGCACGGTGGGTGAGGCGGCCATCCATTGCTGGAAAAGATCGGAGGTGACCGAGGGTCGTTTGATCGGCTTCCGGCTTTCGATGAACTCCTGCAGGCGACTGAGTGCTTCCGGCGGAGCCCTTTCCGTGAGCCACTTCTCAAAGGCCTCTGGCTTCTCCTCGAACAGCTTGGCCACCTCATCGACATCCTGCTGGGATGCCGTCTTGCCCAGCCTCTCCTGCTGGCCCAAGGTCTGGGTCTGGATGCTGGCCTGCAATGGCAAGGCCGCTGCCGAGGCGGATGTGGAGGCCACAGGTGTCCCCAGATCCGGAGATCTTAGCCTGGCCTCTGGCTTGGGACTGACCGCAGGTCGATTATTATTGCTCTGCCGGTGATGGCTACTGTTGCTGCTGGAGGGTATGACTGTGGGTCCGGGTCCGGGTCCTCCTCCTCCGGCTGCTGTTGACGTGGCCGCCTTGTTGGCGCCATTGGTCAGCGGTTTGGATGCGGACGAGGACGACGACGACGAGGACGTCGCCGACGTTGTGGCGGCTGTGGTGGCTATATCCACCGGAGCTGCGGCGCCGCCACAATCTGTCATGTTGCTGCTGCTGCTCACTGTGCCGTGCCTGAAATCATTGCGGCCAGGATCCAGCTCTTTCAGCCTTTCCTCCTCCTACTCCTCCTACTCCTTCTCCTCCTTGACGTGGCTCGGTGGCCTCGTTAGCCCGGGACTCAGCCCGCCTGCTGCGTCCACTGATTAAGTCACGTACGCGCCCACTTATGGGTCCAGGTCACCAGGATCCCGGGGATTTACCCGTCCACAGTGCTGCCAGCAACCTGTTTTCAAAGCGGAAAGCCGAAAATTAAGACTAATTCTAAAGAGGGTCTGAAAATATTTGAATAAAATTAAGGAGAAGGTTAACAACTTATTCAAAAAAGGTCTAAAAGCAATTAATATATTTTTGAGGGTTTCAAAGGGTTATTTTTAAGTCAGGAAATTACTTTTCTAATAATAATGAATGAGGAAAGTTACTTTTACTAAGGGATTCTTTCTGATAGTGCAAAATTTGCTCATATCTTTATTATTATTACTTTAAGTCTTTAGAAAAACGTCGAGTTGCCATCACTGACCGACATACCTGTTGCTCTACAGTCCTCAACTTTAATGGCCAGGTAATTGATGGGCCAGACTCATCGCCTTCGTTTCATGCACGTCTGCTCCACTTTTGTTTATCTTTAAATGCGTCCACTCCGCCGGTTAACCGTTGATTTTCCCTATGATTGAGAGAGGGAAAGCTGGGAAAGCCTGGAAAGAAAAGCAAAGACGTTGTAAAAGTTACTATTTGATGGCGGCTTAAATGGAACAAATGGAAAGTTTAGACGCGACTCTGGCCACATCGCCGGGCACTCGAGGCTAATGGCTGGCTGCCATTAAGCGAATCGCTTTCGAAATTCTAGATGAGCTGGGCGTGGCCCCTGCCGACCTATTAGCCCTGAGTGCGAGGGTCGTGGCGACTCCTGCTACATATCTCCTTATCAGTTACTTAAAAATTAATGATTTGCCGGCAAGTTTCCGTTGGCTTTTATGGGAGATTTTTCAGGGAAGGATTTTAACAGATTAAAGTATTCTTGAATTACTTAATTTTAGTTATTTTTAGACTTGTTTTAAAGTTTGCTATCACATATTGATTCTATTTTAAGCTCTAAGAAAATAATAATAGATTTACCCAGAATAGATGCCTTAGAAATGCCCCAAACATAAATTTCACACTCTGCCGGCAATCCCGAAATCTAGATTCCCATTCAATTCTTAAGCGTCCCTTTCTCGGCTGCCTTTTCAATTCCTAAATGTGAATGTATCACATGGAATTTATTTGCGGGTAATAAATTCGCTGATCCCCCCGCCGATGGTGTGGGAAATCTCTTGAAAATCTCGCCCCAAAATGCGAAATGGAAATATATTTAAATGCTTCAATGGGACACGAATTTATGACCGTCGGTTAGGAGGGCAAAAGGTAATTTCAGCTGACGTCAAATGCAAAAGCCAGGACTCGAAGCTCGGCGGCGGCGGCGGCTTGCATTCACAAACCAAAAAAAAAAAATGGAAAAGGAAAATATTTAAAATGAAAACCGTAGAAAGGTAGAAAGGGATGGATGAAACAACGTTGCCATTTGTGCGCATTTGCATTGAAATGGCTCTCGACATTTGCATGGAAAACACTTTCGGCGCTGGCCACGTGCAACGATGTAGCAGAAAGTGCAACTTGCAACTTGCATCGGATATAGTATACTATATAAACTCCAAGCCAATCTCATCTGGCCGCCATAAAGCAGCATCAAAGTGTGCCAACAGTTTTGCCCTTAACATGGTCGAGTTCAGTTTATTTTCGGTCCATATCCTTAGACAGGAATTTGTACAGAAAGAAATGGGGATAAACTGTGGGAATTTATAGTTATAAAATATATTTTTAGGTAGTAGTGATGCTTGAAATATTTTATCTTACTTTATTTGAATTTATAGTTTAATATACAATAACTTTAAATAATTATTATTATAATTTTTAAGTTAAAATCATTTAGAAATATAATTCGTTCAGTGCCTAACCCAAGGCACCTTGACCGGCAATGACTTTGCATGCAGCCTGCACTTGTTTGTCCCCTTCTCGGCGGCATAAACAATGGTGTTTTTGAATAAAACACTAGACCCAGAGCCAGGACATGGCCAGGAGCCACAACAACAACAGTATCCAGCAGGACTTTATCACGCACTCGTTTGCAATTTCAAATTGGGTAATAAATTCCTGAACTCCACTCTGCCGATGGGGGCGATGGGGTGGTGTGTTTGCGTTGGTGTGTCCTGCGTTGTCCTGCCGTTGTCCTGGGGTGGACTGTAAAATTGCTTTGTTCTCGCCGAAGCACCCCCCACAGCTTAGTTGCTACTGTAAATTTAATGTCAACACTAAAGATTAAGAGTTTAATGCGCACTTCGGTTAACAAATTTTTCTTTGCCAGACGACGACCTTCGTTCGTTTGCCATTTGCCATAAATCGAAAATTAAGTTACCAACTCGGCGAGCAGCTGAAATTATAAGCTTATTTGCGTTTTCAACTCAAGTACAATTAGGTTGATAAAGTGTACAGAGGGGGAAATGGGTATTGAGTTGATTAAACTCTGATCTGTGAGGTACTTCACTCTACTTTTATGAAGCAGAGTCAATGGGATTTGTAATTAAATTAAAATGTTTGAAGTATAAATTTACTTGATTAATTAAACGAATCTGCATTTTCTCGTTTGACATTTCATTTAGCAAAGTTAAATTAATGTATTTATTCAATGAATTTACATTTCCCTCTGAACATGCCGTGCCAAAGGAAATTTCGCCCTGAATTGCATGTAAATAGTTCGCTGCAAAATGCAAACAATTAGTCGTAATTAAACCCATGCAAATTCTGCATTTGCCAAAGCGTTTAGTTTGCCGCAAAGCGGTTGCCTCCGTCCTCTTCCAGGACCAGGACCCCGACAATGCCGTCATCATTTTGGCCATCAACCAAGTCAACATTTGCATAATTTCAAATTGAGCATTGACGGCTTCGCCAGCATCCCCCCGAAAGCCGTCGGCGGATAGTTTGTTCCCTAATTTCAACAGCAGCAATTAGAGGGGAATATTTCGGCGCAGAAAGGGGGATGCGGATGCGGATGCATTATCCTGCGGGTCACGCACTCTAGTCCCGGAAATGAACAGCGGAAATCGCCGGCATCAGGATATACAAAATGGTTGAGCCCTGGCCTCATGTGGGCTGCATATATTTACGGATAAAATAATAAGGGTGTTTTGGGAAATTAAAGGCTTTTCTTGGAGGGTTTTTTTCGGGAAAAATAAAGCTGAATGATTCCAGAAAAATATAAATTTAATAGCAGAATTTTAAGGACTATAAAATAGAATATATAATTGAACAAGCTACCTTAAATATCAACCCCCACCTGAGCTCTCATGCATATCGCATGATCTCGCCCCAATTGGTGCTTTCGTTTGGCGCAAATTGTAGCATACTTTGTGGCACCAATTGAGGCAAAAGACCCCAGGACCCGAACCCGAACCCGAACTAATTAGCGCGTCTCACATAGACTAACCCCTTGATTATAACCCCGTTTGTAATGTTCCGCTAACATGCGAAATATGCGCACATTAAGCCCGACAGTATTTATTCGAAAACTGCAGCAAGCAAATCGACAAAATGCACACCACAGACAGCGGCTCGTCGGGTGGCGTGGAGAGCTCCCCACTCATATTTCCCTTAATTAAAAAATATGTGTAAGTTGGCTCGGCTCTGTCGCTGCACTACTCTCGCCCATCAGCGGTAGTTATTTTTAATTAAAGTGCGCCGCGAACGTGTGAGCTTTCCGTGTTCGTTCGCAGGTTGCAGTTCACAGGGCGCAGGATGCAGTCTGCGGCCCGTCATTAGCCGAAGTCGAGGCATGCAAATGACTGGACGGGACTTGCGGTTTCCCCCTTTGCCAGATGGACAGTGAGTGAGGAGGAGAGGGGGTGCCCTTCTGCACTCAACTGAAACACCTGGCCAGCGCACCTGCAGCGCCATAAATAGAAGGTGAACGGGGATTTTGCACTTCAAGAAATCTTAGGGCCTTTTTTTTTGGGAGAATAAGACTTTATGAGGTCTTTATAAAGCCGTTTAATATTGTTATTTTAATGCAAATAAGTAGTTAGAGGTAAAATATAAAACTTTGTAAAAATCTTAAAATATTACCAATCTTAGTTTTTGGTCCAGAAGCTTCCTTACAATGTTTCCTAAAATTATTTGATTAAAAGCAATAATCAACGAAGCCTTCTGTAACATTGTAACCCTTTGAAATGTTTGCGTTAAGATTACAATCTTGTTTCTCAGAGTGTTGTTGGCATTGTGGCTGTGCACTTGGCCAGCACGTTTCGAAATTACGGAATTACTCGCGCACACAAACACGAAGGACCCCCGACCGGGAGGAGCAACACCGAAGCTCACCCCCGCATTGTTGCCATTTTGCCAGCGGAAGTGCCTATTACATGACGTGCGTGCAATGGAAATGGCGGTTTTGCCAAGGATGATGATGCAGGAGGCGGTAGCTGGGAGGCGGGAGGATGTCCAAGGAGCGAGCTAAATTAACTTTGCGGCTAGTTTGTAGCTTTGCAGCTTTGGAGCTTTCCTGCCGCCGAGTGCTGGCTGTGCCAGCACCTTCGGTTTCATGTTTTCAATTTGGCAAATTGCAACGTTGCATTTTCGACGCGACTTCATCAGCGCCGCTTAGCCGTTGGCCCCTTTCAGCCTTAACCCCTGTTGGCCCTGCCCTGCGCTGCCGTTCAGCCGTTCTGCCTGCCATTCGGGGCCATTGGCAGGACAGTCACGTAGCTGCCTAAACACACTCGCAAACACACGGACTGCCGCATTGCTGTTGCACTTTATAAGCTTTCAACGGCTGCCGCTGCTGCCGTCGACGGCTTCCCAAAGGACATTTTGCCTTTTTGGCTTAAATGCGGAAAATGCGCCCAAGGCGAAACTGCAGCTGAAATGGAGGACCTGGCTATGGTAAGGCTGGGAAATGCTGAAAAAGCCTGGTGTTGACATTGCTCATACCCCTCGGTTTCCTTGCAAGACATGTTGATGTTGCGGTAATTCAAATTTTACATTTCCCACATGAACAAGCCTCCCACCTCGAAAAACATTTCCTCAGACAATACTTGTTGCATAATAATTGTGTACCTTTCGGGGAATATTAAAGGGGGGAAAACCACATTACCAGCTGAGTTTTCTATGGAAATTTCTCAAGAGAGTGGTAGCAGGGACACTTCTTTTCAAATTCATGGAATTCTAGTTGTGAACTATGGGTTTTTCAAATTAATTGGGAGTTTATATGAATTGTTATTCCTTATATTTATTGTTTCTAACTTTACAAGATATATTCAAGTTTTTCGTATTAAGAACGCTTCTAAACAAAATTTGCGTTGAATTTATTATTTCTAAGAAATACAAATCATTTCTTAGAATCTAGCATACATCATATTTGTTCAAGTTCCCTGAACTTTACTCTATGCAAAACATTCCCAAACAATACTTGTTGCCTAGTAATTGCATAAATTTCTAGCATAATTTCAAGGCTCGTACAACTTGATTTTCAAGCGAATTTCGCAGGAGTAGGAGATAGATATTACACATGCAAAATGCCAGAGGAGGGAGGAAACCCACAGCCAAAGTTGGCCTTTCAAGTGGAGCCTGGTATTAGTAGAAATGTTTACCTGTCTGCCACAAATGAAATGACATGACATGGGGAGAGGAGAATGCCTCGTGTCCATCCTCAACCTCAAGCTCAACCTCTGACCTTGCTGATATTTATTGTGTTCCTGTTCCTGTGGAATGCCTCTGTCGAAATGAAAATGTTTGCCCTGGGCATGCAAATTGGAGTATGCTGTCCAGTGGCCCCATGTTGCTGATGTCAGAATTTTGTTATTTATTGGAGGTAAACTGCAATCGAGAATCGAGGAATCTATTTGCCTTCGGACTGATTGGGGCAGCATGTGTCAGTTGCAGCAGTCAAATATTTGCCACAAAAGGAATAAGCCAGTTAAAAACTTAAATCAGATGCTTCCACGTGCCACTAAATCCTTGGAATTCTCTACCGTATTTATTCGTTATTTGTTTTGCAATTAAAAGCAATATTTATTCTCTTGAAAAGTTCACTTAAAATCCTTTAAAACCTCAAACAAGCATGCCATGCTGTCGATTGATTTGCCGTTGGTCATTTCATCAACCGAAAACCAAGAAATTCAATTAAAATGCAATTTCGTACGAAATGATGAATGGACTCGTTCAAATGAACAAAAATTCCCTGGTCAAAACGAGATGAAAGCTCCATAGCTTGCGGTAAGCCGCAGAAATGCATCTTGAAAATAATGTGTCATCATCAGCAGAGGGACAGAGAGCGAGGCAAGCAAATTCAAATCACCGAAAAGCTTTTGGATTCTCACTCAACTTTCCCCAACCGCGACTGCATCATTAATACTTGTCGCATCCGAAAGAAAGAAATCCGGCACTCTTTTCAGCTCTTCTTCAGCTTTTCTGCTGCTGCTGAAATCTAGTCATAGCAAAATAATTGAAAAACTTTCGTTGGCCCCGAAACAAAGTCCGAGGGAAGACAAAGTAAGCGATGCTGCTCCCAGGCATCTGCCTTAATTAAAAGATTCAACAGAGGATGCTGGGCAAGTCAAGGAGTCAGGAGCAGAGACAGGACCGCAGCCAGAACCAACTTACACAAAGGAAAAATATGAATTTTTAATGGCCTTTTTAATGGGAAATAAATACATTATGTTCTGCCACACTTTGCAGTCAAAAGTTGCAAAAAACTTGATTGTCTTCAAAATGATACAAAAAATAATGGAACTATTTAAACAAATTGAAATCGATCAAGATTTCTCTTCAAGATAATTTCTTAAATATTTACAATCATGTTTATAAGTAATAGAAGTTTTAATAATATTTTGTATTGACTTAAAAAAGCTCAAGGATGTCTGGTATATACAATAAGTTTTTGCAGATATCCATTTCAAAGAATAT
Organism: Drosophila tani; assembly: GCA_008042535.1. NCBI lineage: Eukaryota > Metazoa > Arthropoda > Insecta > Diptera > Drosophilidae > Drosophila > Drosophila tani. The sequence goes on along the minus strand of VNJO01008678.1, from coordinate 4,309 downwards.
TTTCACTTAAGTTCCTTAAACTCAAAGACCTTTTCTTGCTGTGCCCGAAAAACCAGAACCAAAAAACCAGAACCTACACTAAGTGAACGCCCAAGGGGCTTTGTGGCCTGGGGCTCTTGTCCAGTGTCCGTCCATTAATGCAACACAATAACCAATTTACCACTTAACTTTCAGCATTCTACTCCTTGGCGCTGCAATCCTTGCTACTCGCCGAGTAAGCCGCCTCGACAGGACCTCTTGACTGCCAGCTACGGCTCTTGCTCCTGCTGGTCCTGCTGCCCAACAAGGCCAACAAGGCGCATAAATGTCAACAATGTTGACTGAAAATAGTTACCCGCTGACAGGATAATGCAGCGGCGACTCAACCGCTCAGCAGACCCGGCAAAGTGAATGCGACGTCCTGCCACCATTCGGTTCCCGACTGCATTGTGTCCTGGCCTTTTGGCAGCGACCCCCCTTTGGCGCCGAGGTTTTTGCACAGGCTCGCCGGGAATGACAAAGCCGCAACAGGCTGAGGTTCTACAAAAGTGCCATTGGAGAGTTGTGATTTGTTAATTTTGGAAATTGCTTTCTTAGATGTATTGGTAGAAGAATATTTCTGGAAATACCCAACTTTAAGCCACTTTGTATCAGGTTAAAACCTAATCAAATAGTTAAGAGAGAGGTCAAATAGCAAACGCTAATCCTTAACCAAGTTCAGGTAGAGTCCAAGTCATAGATCAAAGTTCAACAGACTCACCGCCTCTCGTTACCAATTTAGGCAATTTAAATAGGATTTCCCACGTTTCATGTGAGGAATTGAAGTGAAATTGATTTCATTTCTCTCATGTGTCAACCGCTACACACACACATCGAGACGCTGCGACACACACACCCACAAACAAGACACACAACACACATGCTGAGGTTTTGAGCTTCAAGTGGCAATTTAATACCACTTTGTCTGGCGCCCCCTGGCGGGCGATCTGTGCGGCGTGTTTGTTATTCAATTTCGCCATCGAAAACACACGAAATATTCTACGAAACAAGCCGCAATAATAACGTTCCTGCATAATTTGATAACACACCATGAGAGGCCGATGAAGATGGGCTCGTTGCCTTTGCTTCGATGAGTTCTACAGGGGGAACTCGCTATACTGAAGTTAGAGAAACAAATTTTAAAATAAATAGTTGTACCGGAGTATAATTTCGTGTATAGGTATTAATAATATACAATTTATAATTGGGAAAGTAAGATTTGCTAAGAAATGTTTAGAATATAATTCCTGTTGTTGCATAATAGCGCTTCCAGAGCGCACAATAGGTGCTGTTTTATTTTAAAATTCATTTTCAAACACCAAACTTGACACTAATTCATTTTAAAGAGCTTAATATGAAGTATTAACAAGTAAATGTGAAACATGAAAAAAAGAAGTTTATTAAGAAACTACAAAATCTCCGTGATCAATAACAGCGCATATTGTGCGCACACCTTTCGCATTCTATATGTGTTGTAGACACATTCTCCTATTATTTTTATTAAGACTGCAATTCATTCATTAGGATTCACATTTTAAATGGATCCTTAACTCATAGCTCAAAAATTAACAGGAAAAAAACCAGAGTGACATCCTGGCATCACCTGTATCGAGTGCTCACTGTTGGCTGTCACATGAAGTGCGAGATGAACTGAGCGATGGAAAATCGGAGGACGCGACATAGGCGAAGGACCAACACTCTGGCTGTCAGGCATTTGTGTTTGCACAAGCTTAAGTGGCATTGGCTTTGGCTTTTGTGTCTTGCCTGGAGACTCCTCCATAGCTCAGTCTTTCTCTCCGTGTCTCTCTTCCTGCAGCTGCTTCCGTTTCCGCTGCCACCGCTCCGGGATCCACTTCCGGTGGCCCAGCACCTCGATATCTGGGCGAGCGCAGCACCCTCTCTATTGACAGTGTGGCTCTTAATGGCATCACAATATTTAGCCCGGGCTTTGTTTCAAGACAATTTATGCTTGATTGCACTGATTGATTAAGCGCACTTGTTGTATTCTGTGTTCGCCCCGAGAATCGCCTGTCATTGGGATATTCTCGCCACTTTAATTAGCTAATTTTCGTGGCCGCGGCCGAGATGAATTTTAATTTTTGTTGGGGCTTCGCCTCACCGAATTTTTGCGGCTTGGCGGCAAAACTTTGCAATTAAAACTTTTTGGCCAACAAATATTGAATAATAAATTGTTTTATGGTGCAGTTAAAAGTTTGAACCACCCACGCCAGGACGAGGGGAGATGGAAATGCGACTTAAATTCGATTAGTGAGTGCGGAGAGAAGGATATTACAGAAAACTTTCGTTCAAGCAAAAAGTTTCGCTCCGGTTTTTGCCCCAAAAAAAATACAAAGTAAACTCAGGCAATGTCAATGTCCAAATCAAAAACGGGATGAACTCAGCCAGCTCAACTGGAAACGAATAAAGGAACGTCTGTCTGGCAGGAGCCGTTGGCCTGCCCCCGCAAAGAAAATATGACAGGACATAAAGCACATTAATTGCTTGCCGTCAGGCACACAAGAAATGCTCGATGTCAATTCGCCCTGACTCATTACTATTCAGCCCACACCCGCAGTCCTGATATCGACACTCACTTACCCAGGGAGGGCAAGGACATGGCAGCCCGGCTGAATCCTTCGCTTGCTAAAGCAAATCACAGCCCAGAGCCGGCCGACGGTTGTCATTTTTCACATGAAACGAATTACTACTCGGACTTTTTTTTCTTTCGCCCCAATATCCTATATAGTACGCGGCGCGCTCATGTTCATTTATTTTTGTCGGCCGAGCTTTGCTCTTTTATATGTATGTCGAATTTTGTGCAAATAATTCAAGGACCCTAAGCCAAAGCCACTCACTGACTCAGCAGAAACAATCGAGTCGAGTAAGGGCTTCCCCTGATTTCCATGGATGACAAAATGACAAAATGCTACTGTCATGTTAGCTAAGCTGCAAATGACATCAGCCCAGGCTTACCAGAAAATCCTTCTACTTTTCGGTAACTACATACGAATCCGGGCATGGCCAAAAAAAAAAAATAAAAATAAGGTGAATCATGTGAATCACAGGGCCCAGTCGAAGGTGAAATTAAATCTAAACCGAGTCGAGTGCATCCGAAGGCAACAAAGCGTATGTGTGTGTGTCGCCAGTGCGTGTGAGTGCATCCTGGGGATCTGATTATCCTGCATTTTCACAGCTGACTTGAGCCCTATTCCTGGTCATTGTCTGCGGTCAGCGGGCGACGGCTTTTGGCAGAGCCAAGACGGCAATTAATTCGGTTTTCGGAGGTATTCAAATGGAATCAAATTGGTCTGTGACTCGAAGGTAATTTTGCCTAAAATCGGATTCAAATTTAATCTTTAGGTCAGGCTAATCTTTAGACTTTAAGTTTAGGCTTAAATAAACACTAATGCCAATTTTTAGTAACCTTTTTAAGTGCCTAACATTTTTCTACGGAAATCTCTAAGTAAAGTTATTTTAAATTCCAAGCCTAAACTGTTTTAAACTATCAACATAATCTCCCTTTACCTTAAAATGTAATTGACCGATAAAATGCAAATATATCACATTTCTTATGCCAGAAAATAGAACAAGGTATTCATATTCAAACAGTTCGATGCAATCATTCAATCAATGCCGCAGTGACTAAACTCTCCGGGGCGCTGGACATTGAAATGCCATTAGCGTGTCCGTGCTTGGGAACCGCAACAACTGCGGTCAGGACGTGAAAGGGACACAAAGCAGGACAAAGCGGGACCGCAGAAATTGTTGTGTTCGACCGCAGTGCTGAAAACTAATTAAAGTCTTTGCTCACCATCACCTACATGCCTTTGCCCGCCTCCCTTTACTCGTATTTGAATAAAACATTTTTTGCGATTTGCGGCATTGCTCATACGCCGTGGGGTGCCTGGTTGGCAATCGTCGTCGCCGTCCAACTGCGACGCACACTTGCGGCACCCATAAATGTTTAATTTTATGCAGCTGGCTGCCACCTTGGTGGCAACATAATGAAATGCCCGCCACATTGTGTTCGCTGCTTGCGCCAAAAAGGTCAGGTCAGAGCTGGAAAGTTTTAAAAGCCTTTTCCACCTGAGCTACAGCCACTAAATGCTGTCGAAAACTTTCAGCTTTACGCTCTCTCTCGTGGGGATTTTCGCAGCTTTTAAGTGGCAGCCGTCTGTAGTGTTTCATTAATTAAACACTTGGCCTGCCTGTTAGTTAGTTAGTCACTGGCAAACAGAGGTTAAAGCCGTCCATTATTGCCACATGGTAATAATTGTACAGTTTGGCACTG
>VNJO01008676.1:0-16815 GCA_008042535.1 Drosophila tani | reverse complement strand
ACTGATCCCATATAGCTAACTTCTTATATGAATTTTGTTTGTTAATTCTTCCCATTTGAGTTTCAAACAAAAACTTATAACAACAATGGAACACCTATGTATGTACATACATATGTCATTTAAAAAACTTCTGATATCAAACAAAAACACCTCTTAACGAGGTGAGATTAAAGTGACGATGGCACATTCAACTCCAAAAATTTCTGATACCAAATTTTGTGACGATTAATATTTATTTAAACAAAAATATTTAAAAAGTTTTTAATTAGTTTCAAAATCGGCACTTAGCTGAAAAATGTAAAAAGACAAAATAGGCAGCGTGCATGTATTCTATCGGATTAATTTTTTAGAAGACAGGCGTTGGGAGCTATGTTCTTCAGATCGTTAAGCCCGGATGAACACAGCTGAAACGCTCAAACTAAAAAAAAATATTATAATAATAGCAATGTAATACAATGTAATACAAAAAGTGATTCATGAAGTATAATAATAATAGTAATAATATTCGAATGCTTAAAGCACATAAAATACATTAAAATCTGTTGTATATATATGATATAGCACAAAAAAAGAATTGATTATAATTTACGAATAATGCCTAAATTTTAGGCCTCAAATTCCTAAAATGTATCGCCTAAAAATATGGAATTTTGGCAATTTGACCCATTTTTTAGGCCATCATTGCCAAAAAATTTATTTTTAGGCAATGAATCGCCATTTTTAAATTTTTAGGAATTTTTTTTTTCTGGGTGTAGGCTGTCATCAGTGACAAATTAATCAATGATTCATCATCCTTTCATTAACATTTCATCGATGATTCATCAACAATTTTATCAACTTTTCATCAATATTTCATCAACATTTCAACAACATTTCATCAACAATTCATCAACATTTCATCGATGATTCATTAACATCATTTTTGAAGAGAAAAATTGAGCGAAAGAGAATTGAGAGCGAAAGAGTCGGTTTTGACACGATTGAACGAGAGCGTCGGTTCGGCCGAAGCCGAAGTCGGCGCTTTGATGAAACGTTGATGACGACGGCCTATTGATGACAACTGGTACTGCAAGGATGAATACAATACTACGATACGTGTGCCAGTGACCAAATCTTTTTAGAGCCGATAAGTGTGGGTTTTCCCTGTTTTCTTCAAGGATTTTCCTCTGTTCTCTGCCAAGCTATGATTTCAAACGGCCAGAACGGGGTAGATTTTCCAGGAAATTTCTGCATTTCAGTCGAGACACTCCTTATGGTCGAAGGACTTCTATCGAACATCCCACAAATATATTTAATCGATCGAACCTTATTGTGTAGGTGTAAAATATAAGTAGGCCCCTGCCCTCTCCGCCTCAACCGCGCTGTTTGACTAGCCCGATCTGTCATTCAGATTTTGGGTAGTGTGGTGGACCATTAATCTGATAATCGAGTTATTCCAATATAAATCTATTACTACTTTTAAAATAGGTTTTTATACCCGGTATCCATGGGGTACAAGGGTATTATAAACTCTCGGCAAACCGAGAATTTGCGTAACAGGCAGAAGGAGGCACCTTCGAACCCATAAAGTATATATATTCTTGATCAGCATCGGCAGCCGAGTCGATTTAGCCATATCAGTCTGTCCCATATATGAGCATTTCCCAGCATCGCGAACTCACATTCGTATGCTTTTTGGCTATAAAACTATACCTGTTTTTTTTTTTTAACGTAAATATATATAGGGTATCCCTCAAGTCCAAACACTCAAGGCATGCAACTCCGATCAAGAGATAAAAAAGAGGCAGACAAAGAGAATGTAGAGTAGATCTTAAAGAGACACGAGAAATAGAGCAGTCGAGAGGGAAGCATTCGGAACTAGCAGGCAGTCGCAGAGTTTTGCCGAGAACGGTTGACGTGAATAATTGGCCACCGAAAGTGGTGTTGTGTGAATTTATGAATACTTAAATATAAAGTTAAAGTTAAAGTCGCTGAAAATACCATATTTTTAATATAAAGTACTTGTGTAATTAAATTAAGAACCCATACATATGCTAATTATAGTTTTAAAGAAAAACCCAACACCATCGTTACATACATTATATATTAGACATTATACATAAAACTAAAACTAAACCTACATTATTACATTTTAATATGTTATAAAGCGTATATTGAAGAATAAATACAAATTTGTTAATTAGTTTTTGTTTGTTGGTGACCTGTGTGTTGTCTTTTTTGTAGGAGTCGCCGGCTCGAGGTCAGGTTTGTTTATATAATCCTCAACACTAGAGAGCTATGTTATCTGAGCGTCGAATTTTAGCTAGAACTACTCTATGACAACATAAGTATCACCTGGACAAATTTGCGAGGTAACGAGTAAAGCCGAAGTTGATAGCTGCTTAATTTTGACTCGCTTCTCGTGTCTGCACGTCCACGGTGGCATCACGCAGTCCATTTTCCAATTTCGCAACGACAATTGACCAAATCGGTGTTAAGTCAACTTTAAGTGCTTAAAAAGGTGTAAAAGCCAAAGGTGTGCAGTTTGCCCTGCTTAGGGGCGCCACAATGTAGCAAGCTGTCGTCGCCAAGTCGTGTCAAAGTTTCCGCCTGCCGCTCTAAATGGCTTTTCGCCTCTCGTCTCAGCCATCGACAGACTGGAGCCTGCGGGGTGGTGACCTCGGTGGAGAACTCGGCACGCGTGTGCGAACCCTAGCAGTCCCCTGCCCTCTCCGCCTCAACCGCGCTGTTTGACTAGCCCGGTCTGTAATTCAAATTTACCGAGTACAAACAGCAGGAGATGGCAATTAATTAAATATCACTCATATGCCAGGTAGTCCCGGTAGCTCGGGTGCACGACTGAGAGCGTGGGCTGCTCCCGGTTGGACAAACAATCGCGCGTAACACGTGCGAGTACGTAACGCAATTGTAGCAAGTCTGAATTAAAGCCCGAGTCGTGGACGTAGCAATGGATTTAAACGCTACGAGCCGAGGTTATTTTCGTCCTAACATGGAAGCAAGCTTTTCTGAATATAAATAAACCGCATTACGATGTTGTTTCTAAAAAGCAAACATCTCGATAGCTGGTGTCAAACCAATAGTACATACTCCCGCACAACCTTATCATATTGCGTAAGTACGTCTTTATCCTCGATGACGTTAAAAAGCGGGGCTTATCATGGTGCATCATGACTATATTTTCAGTGCAAAGGGTTATTTATTTGGTGTGGGAGGGGGCTGCAGGACGTCGCACGAGTAATCCATCATCCGAGGGCGGTCACGTTGTAGGGACAGTATGGGGATGCCAGCAGGCAGGCCAGCAGGATGAAGCAGCCTTCGACCGAGGGGGCCAGGAACGTCATGAGAAGAGCAAGGAGGACCAGGTAAAAGCACACCCATGTGGCAATCATCTTGACTGATCTCTTTCCGAACTCAAGGGTGGCGAGATAGTCCACCGCCCTTTATATATCAGCGCTTATTAAACATGTCCATCGTAAACGCAATTGCAGCTGCCGAACAGCAAACAAATTAGATCTAAACGTAAACACATCTTCACGTATTTGTTGGGGTTTGTTGATTCCAGCTCTTCTTACTAAGTAAGTTCAGCTAAGTAAGTTTGCCAGAGATATGACGTCTTTCCAACACGGTTCCCAGTGCTATCCTCTTAGTGAAAGCAAATTCCTTTGCCAGTAACATAAGAAGACACAATAAATGGAATAATTATATTCCCCTAAAAGGGCTTATATTCGAGTAAACGAGGATTTTCTTTTGTTTTGTCACCTAGTCAATGGCCCCCAGCTCCCGGAATAGGCCATTGTACCAACCGAACGCGTAGCCGGGGGTATTCTAAACATAGGCCAAAATATCTGCATCAAATAAGTACAAATAATTACACAGAAACAGAGGCAACGCAAGAGCAGGCAAAGAATTCCGTCATTTTTTCATTGAGAGCGCGAAAATACGTGTACTCATGAATGAAACTCGCAGTGCCCCGGCAACAGATGGCTCCCAAGATGAGCACAACATGAGTCTGGGTGCAGGCACCTATGTACATATGTCGGTATGTATGTGTATATGGAATTCGCAGAGGAGCATCTCTCGTTCGGTGGCTATTTAAAGCGGTGGACAGCGCGTGCGCCCTTCTGCGCACGTGGTGGAATGCGTTCGCTCCGTTCATTGTGGGCGATGGGTTTGGCGCGCTTTTGGAACCCATTAAAGCCGCAGGCCTCGGCGCCGACTTGGCCATGTTAGTCCTGTGCACGGATTCAGCCGGAACGGTCGAGGTCGCTATCAGCATCGCATTCGCGCATCCTCTCTGGCTCGTGTGAAATGTAAACGTAAAATCCGACAATGAACGAAATAACCTGAGTTCCGTACTCGCTTAGAGGAGATTAACCGAATAGTACTTTCTTGGAAAGAAGTGCCAAGTTTTCTTGGGAAATTGAAATTGGTTTTCATCTGCAGGCAAAACAATTCGAAAAAAGTGCTAAGAACAGCAAATCAAGTGCAGTTATCTGGCGATAGTGATCCTTTCCTCCTGCTACCACATTGGTAAGTAATTGGAGATAGTTCTATTTAAGCGAGACAATTCCTGAAATATTACTCAAGCAGTGCCACCCTTTGAAGGCATAGTTTGCAAGACAAGCACTCCGAAAACCATTTCTTTTCAGTGTAATCTTCGTAAACGTCTCACCCATTCTTCTCCCATTTTCGTAAATGCCAACAGAAGGCAGAAAGTTATGATATTCTGATGACAGGCCCAAAGCAATTTTAAATTATTTATTTTCGCAGGCACCAAAAGAAACTCATTGTTTGAATGCGAAAAAGTTTGACAAAATTAATTAAATTACGTCACAATGTGTTTCATTCGGGGGCAAAAGACGCAGCATTTTCGTCTTCTTATTATTATGACAACCCCAAAGTTACTACTGAGCCTAGCTAATTTGCTTATCTTTTTCTTATGACCCTGAACCTTATAAATATTCTAATCGAATTTTAACTTGATACTTTGGATTGCATCCCAAAAACATTTAGTATCTAACGACCCTCCTCCTCCTGCGTCGAGTGACAGGCGCGATTCGTACAACAAATTATTCCATAATTCAGCGGAGATAATGCTGGGAGGGGTGCTGGCATCTCGGGTTCCTAGGGGCCCTGTTTCCAAGGCGGTCAGTGCTGAGGGTCGCTCCCCCATCTGGCCTTCGCTTGTGTGCTCCGATTGCCATATTAGGCCAGCGGGGTGTCTCGGATCTAATTAACTTCGTACGGTCTTGGACCCGGATGAGGCCGCGGACGCGGACGCGGAAGCGGAAGCGGACCCCGACCACGATCCGGAGACAAAGGAGCCACATTAAAGGCAGTCCAGGAAAGTCCCCGTCATTCCGGGATGTTTACAGCTTAGAGTAGCTAAAATTCTTCAGGACCCAAAGATATGCAAAATCCCTGTCTCGATTCGATTTCGTACCTGTCAGTGTCACATCCTTCGGTGAGTTTCAAGGATGATCGGAGTGGTGGCAGGCTGGGAAATTAGCATAAGTCAATCAGCCAAGCAAATCCACAGCCAGCTCGTGACAGGGCCATATCAGCAATGATCAGATCAAATTTGTCACTCAACCGGCGTTCACCTGGAGAGACTGAAGGTAGTGGGCGGACTCCACTCGGGGGACGAACGGCTGAAAGGGTAATTAGGCAGCGCAATCAGTGCCACATCCAGATATCTAAGCCTGAACCTTCAAGTTTCCCTAATTGCGTATATTTTGTACGCTGATTTCATTGGTTTGTGTAATTGTTTGTTGTCGGCGCCACAATGGAAATTTTCACCCACTCGTGGTACTGCGGCGTCGCGCTTCATTTAATGGCGAAAAGTTTCGCTGCCACACGTGGCTCATGCGAGGGAGAGGTCGGCTGGCCAGCATCTCGACTATCTGGTGTTCTGCAAATGGAACGCAGAACCCGGCTACTCCGAACCTGGTATACCCTGCAATGCTACCCAGGCCCTGGCAACCCCTTTGCGGCTCCAATCGCTTGCCTGCCGGAGCCCGAAAAGTTTTTGCGGTTAATAAAAATAAAACCGCGCATGACGCATTCACCGCGTATACGCAACGTGCCCGCAGGGCCATATTTGTTTAGAGCCTGCACTTGACTGTGGCGTTCTCTGCGGGCAGCGACGTGTGGCATGGTCCCTTATATTTGACCAAATACTTTGTGGCTGGCGTATCGAAGCTGGAGCGCTTGGCCGGGGCTTAAATCTGCTCCTGGCAGTCGTCAGTCGCTGACATTCGGCCGCAATGGAAGTTGCTGTGCTGACAGATGCAAACATTATGTTTATTCTTTCCCCTTTGCCTTCCGGGATGATGGAGTGGTCAAGCCAGGCTCTAGGTTGATGTTAATGGATTGCATGGTGTCAACACGGATGCACTGCTGCATTGGGAAAAATCACCAGTTGAAGGCAGCTTAACTGAGGGATTTATTATGTCATGCGAGTCAGAGCTGGGTGCAAATTGTATCACAATCTCTCCGATTTATGGGGAAAGTTTCTTTGATTTGCGAGCATTGTATGACAGCAATTTCTCCACCATAGTTGCTGGGGTAGTTGCCTCTTCCTATCCTGGCTCTGGATTTTCCTATTCGCTTTCTTGTTTCCTTTTGTTTAATTGCCCACAAATTACGGGCTGACTCTGTGTGGGCTGTGGAATGCCATAAATTTGTACGCGCCCTTATCAGGTGTGGGCTGTCGTTTCCTTGGCTTTCACGATTTTCAATCTCTCGCGGAGTAAGTAATAATAAATTATATTTTATTTGCGACCATGTTGTCAATGCGACCCCGCCGAATTGATATTTATGTGTGTACCCAGCCATTTATGGCTTTTTGTGATCCAAATTGCTGGGCGGCTTAAAGGTTCGGCTCGCGGGCTCCTTCCCTCAGTGGGCTGATTTATTGATGAGAACATTAAATGCTGGCAACATTCCAATCTTCTTATTGAGTTTTCGCTCTGCAATTCCGTTTGCAGCTCGGATCCGGAACCTAAGCCCTTAAAACTGAACGACAAGTTGCCATCCCCAAATAGTAGCTCCAGATTATTCTTGTTCTTTTCCCAAGCATTCGTTATAATTTCCGTTTTCTTCAATCGTTATTTTCCCCATTGTTCGACTTTTCCACTTACATTGTCCCCAGTCGCCGACAGTTTTAAAGCCATTTTCACTGGCCTCAACTTTTTCCTTCGCTGGGCTGCGGAATTAATTTGCTATATAAAACTGATTAATGTCTGCGCGGGTTATTAATGGCCATAAGGCCCAGGAAGGCCCACTCTGCTCCTCCTCGGATTCCTCGGATTGCGGCAACGATGAGTCCGGCATAATTAGGCTGCTGTGCCCGCACGTGGCGCCGCCTACTAACTGATGAATATGCAACGGTGTTTGCTGGGGCCGCCACATCCATTCCCTAAATGAATTTCATAATGCGTCCATTAGGCTCGTTCACCTTTTGCCCAGGAATCTCGGGCACTCAATTAGTTGTTCTTCGCTGGGATTTGACTCAGCCAAGCCGACATCGCCTTCCGGAGAAGCCGCCTTCTACGTGGCAGATGCCATTCGTGTGCCATTTGGCTGCAGCTGCACGCTGCCCTCGAATCGAATTCAATTACCACTCAGTCAGCCGTGCATATGGCTGGCATAAATAGGAAATTGAATATGCGAAGGATATCGGCGTAGGCAGTCGATCCTAGCAGCCGTCAGCTGCCGGCACTTGACGGTGACGTCTGCGGCTCACTCACTGTTCCGCGCTGGCTGACAGGTGAGTGGTTTCGGCGACAGGAAGCTGCGACCGGACTCACCTGTCCAATAAGCAGATATTACTCATTTCCCTGGCGCCTTGATAAATGGAAGTTTGGCTGCTTTCCAATCATCGCCGGCGGTTACCGTGTGTCCGCGGCTAATGCCCTGAACTTGACTGAGCCGGACTGGGCGAGTGATTTATTGCAGGCAGTGATTCACTTCAGGGCTTCTGTTTTTGCTAATGTTGTCACATTGGGATCAACCAGTTGGAGAACGATGATGATGGCGGATTGATGGACAGAACGGGTGTAAATTAATCAAACAAGAAAAGTTACTCCTTTGGGAAATGAGGCCGTCCTCTGACAGGTGGCTCTGGTAGAAGGTCCGTGCTGGAGTGTCCGAGCTGGAATAAGAAACCAGTTACCCTTCCAGGGCCACTCAGACCCGAAGATTAACTGGAGCCATTTATCATAAAATCGTTCTCCATGTCGCCTCCCTGCCCTGCAACAAACTGGACACGGACCACAATGGGCTATAAATAATCCCCAGGAGCTGTATAAGAAAGACGTTTGTATCTTGTATCTTTTATTCTTTTTCGTGTTCCACACATTGGTCGCAGCTCCACCTCTTGGAGAACAACAGCATTGTGCCCTTCGCATTTATCTTTTCAGCTAGCAAATAATGCGATTGCAGGGAAAATGCAAATGAAGTGAAAGGAAAAAATCAAATAAAAGAGCAAATGATTAATTTGCATACAAATTCCGATTCATTTCCAGTTTTTGTGAGCGTGGTGACCGTGGGCGGGCTCCCCTTTGTGAGGGCTCGCTTAATTTCCCATTGAGCGCTAAGAAAATTGTTTTTATTTCGCTACCTTGGGGGCCCAATTTATTTTGGGCTGACCAAATCAGGCTTCCCTAAAGCCGCAAACCACAACCAGCTGGGTTCCCGAGTCGAGTCCCGAGTTTTCCTTAAGCGCCAGGAGCCTGCTCGTGGCCAGGGCGGGTTTTGCCATATGCTCTGGTCCACCAAACCCAATTAGTGTGGCCCAGTATTGTTCTGGGAAATGGTGATTTTTACCCAAGTAGATTGCGCTGGAATTCTTTACTGAAAAGGCTATTAGGACCAGTAAAGATCTTAAGGATTTAGGTTTATGATTTGGTTAAAGAAACCCAATTTGGCCGGCATTCCATCTTTATTTATTAGGGGATAAATTGTCTCCTCTTACCTAACCCATCCCAGTGATCCAAGTGAATTTTAAAGAAATGGACTTGGCAAATATTACAGCTGCCACTAGGAACGTCAGCAGATATTGGGGTTTATTTTTCTTAAAAAACCCTCAAGTTCTCTCCAGAAAATTGCTGTTCTTGTTTACATTCCTGCCCAAGTCACTCGAACTAGACTTCTTTTCAGCAGCCCGCAGCCAGTCCTGTCTCACCACCAGCCGACTGGAGGAAGAGACAGTACCGCGAGAATTCAATTCGGTGGAGCAGCTTTGCCATGCATCAAATGCGAGTGTGTGTGGCAGTGACAAGCTAACAAAAAGCGGGAAAGGATGGAGCAGGTGGAGGTCGTGGAGACATCGGGGGTAACCATCCACCTCACCCACGACCAGCTGGCCGTGTCGAAACATTTTGTGATACATTACTCTCATGGGGCCCACTTGTCACAGTTAAACAATTTGTAATGAATTTTCGAGTGAGTGTCTGGATTGCACGAGGTTGTCTCCCACTAAGGGCAATATACCAGGGATTTCTGAACCGGAAGTCCGGAATAGGCGAATTAATATTACCTGCTGTAAGGACTAGCCGTATTTCGATGCTCTATCCAGCTTTTTACGGGCGAGACAAACAGCTACTCTCCCTGTCAAAGCTGACCTATAAGATAAAGTTTGGCTAAGAAAATCTGGTTCTCTATTGTGTAAATGGAAGAGCTAATTTTAGCCGGGACCCAGACTCCCTGTCAAATCATTTCTGGTTCGGAAAGAGAACATCTGATTTCTGATAGCTAAGTGAAGAGGAAGAGAAGAATTTAATGCAGTTTTGAGTGCTTCCTTACAGCACAATTTGGTACTTTACAACAATAATCTTTCATAATCAGGGCTCTGTTATTCTTTTGCGTTAAGCCTTGTACTCAGTTGGACGAAAAGCAGTGAGTCGCTCTCTCTTTAACTGCTCAGAAGCACTTTTCGTCGATCTGAGTAATAGCCTTAAACCAAAGTAACTTGAGGGAAGAAAACCGAAGTTTATTTGGTTATTATGTATTCAGGCACTCTGACAGTGAGAGAAGAAACCAGCTTATAGGGATGATTACGTCCCGAATAAAAAGAAGAGATCGTTGCCCATTAGATAATCTGACATTGAGCAAAGAAATTTGCCATAAGCAGTCCGGGGCAAACAGCTCAGGGGATGGACATGGATTGCCTGACAGACAACCAAATATTTACATAATACTCGGAGCTGGCAGAGTAGTGGCCGAATTGCTAGCATCGACCACATGAAATCAATTAAAATATTCGGGCAACTGCTTGCAGCTCATAAAGCAGCGTTAGAGGCGAGCATGGGGCATGATAATAACCATAAAAAGTAATTGAAAGTACGCCGCGAGATGCGACTATAATAAATGGCGTATCCGCCGCGTGGCAACATGCACACGAAAACAGTGGCGAAGAGCTTGGAGGGATGGGAACGCGACCTGCTGACTGTGGAGAACATCAGCGATAATTGAAAATTACCAAAATAATGAAAATATTCGGAAATGAAGTACGCCTAGGCAGCCCCTTGTTTATTTCGGGAGCAATCACGCGCCAAAGGAAACCAAACAAAACAAAAGCCAAATTTTCAATGGGCACTCGTCACTGGGCCAGCGGGTGAAGGAAGCATCATAGCGGAGTGGGGCTCTTGGCCAGCTGTCCATCACATGGCCGATGGAATGCTCACTAGTCGAGCAAAAGTGAAAATTAATTAAAATACTCGGCGCGTTGGGCTTCCCCGTCCGCTCGCTCCCTCTCATAAAAGTGCGAGTACGCAGCTCTTGTTTTGATTTTCACCAATTTCCATGGCAGCGCCAACTGGGCAGCGTGCTGGAGGCTGGAGCCTCAAATATTTGCCGAATAATTAATCATGCCACATCGTGGCCGAAATCTCTGACAGATCCGCGTGAGTGAAACGCCTACGTCAGCCTCAGTCCCACTGGCCTTCCTGCGAATTCCGGGGCCACACGCCTGTGGGCCTCTGATAAAGGAACACTGCTCCATCATCGCAAGCGACTGGAAGCCGACGGGCGCCTGCACAGATTACGATAAATTTTTAAATAAAGGCGACAGCTAAAGTTGTCTACCCGCCTCCGTGACTGATGGCCAGACCGGGGCCCATGCCTCTTACAGGAACGGAACGGACTCGGCAGCAAGCTTCCTGTCCGACGATTAGTGAGAAACACACCGAAATTATAGCAATCAATTATTGTTCACACATCTGTGCCCCTTGTGTACATAAATCACCATTAGCGGCCCTGCTTGGACGGAGGCTGGTCACAGGTGGGCATGTACAGGAACTCGCTGTCGGTCCAGAAGTCCACCAACGATCGCTGCTGGGGTTGGGCGTCGAGGCGCTGGAGGCAGCGGGCAAAGAGCTTGCCCTGCCGCACATGCCGCATGTGGCCGGCGGCAACCTCCGACATCAGCTTGTCCACCGGCGAGGCCTGGGCACCGCTGCCCCGCACAGGCACAGCACGCATGCGCAGCCGATGCATCTCCGAGGCCTTCACGTCAATGAGCACGGTGCTGGTGGCCCGCGGGTTGAAAACGCTCTTACTCTTCTTGTCGTCTACGAAGAAGTCGAAGTGGTCCACACTGTCCAGGTCGTGGGTGAACCACTTGAGAGTCAGCGAGCCGCCATCCAACCGGGTTGCGCCGCAGAGGCTCACCGGGAAGCTGACGCGCGCCGACGGGTGACGTCGGGTGCCGTGCAGGTCGGCCCGGATCTGCTTGCGCACCTTCGTCAGCGCACAGAGGTCCATGAAGAAGTTCTTGGCCAGCAGCTTGGCCTCCATCTGCTTCTGGCCCTGGGGCGACTGGAAGAACTCGACTCGCTTTACGGCCCGCCGCATGTCCTGGCAGTGGTGGCAGCAGCAGTGCTCTTTGTATGTACGGCAGGTGGACGCCTCCTCCACGTCCTTGCTATCGGGGTCTCCTGGCTCGCTCGCATCCCCCTCCTCGGGACTGACGAGGGCAAAGACGAAATTTACCTTCAGGGAGGAAATCCCGCTTTTCTGTTGCACATTTTCTGTTCTGTACAACTCCAAGGATCTGGACTCCTCACCCACTATTTCGTCCGCGTTTCGCGCCAAACCAGAAATAACAGAGTTTCTAGTCGACCCGCTCGATTTCAGCGATTGATCGCCTTGGGAGTTGGGCCCAGAGGAGCTGACCAGCACGAATGTGGGCTCCGGCGTCGGATCACTTCGAGGTGTCATCTTGGGCGATCTCCTGGGTGAGCATAGCGGGCTCTTCATCTTTGGAAATGACCTACTGTTACTCCTGCCAGCGCTCACCAGGGCTGTGGACTCCACCTGTCCGGGCGATATCTTGACTCTTTTGCCCCGAGGATGTCCTGGAGTCCCGTCCTTTTTTAAGCAGCTGCACGGCAGTGGCGCCCATTTGACCAAGTCGGTGCTGGGCATCATTATTGGATCCGAAATCAGGCCTTTCGAATGTGTCTGGTTGGAAGCGTTGGTTATCTGGGAGGCATCGCTCTTGTAGCCAGCCTCCTCCGTCTTGGACGTGTAGCCCGTCAGTGGAGTGACGTCCGAGAACCGGCTCGACATCTCGTATTTCCGGGGGTCAAACGAGTAGTTGGAGTCGTGCGTACACGAGGTCATCTGCGAAGTGCTGGGAATGGAGAACTCGGGCGGACAGTTCGACAGAAGGGTATCGTTCGACTGGCTGAGATAGGGATTTTCTCTGCGGACGAGCTGGGAGGTGCAAGGTGAGGAATCCTGGGCCCTCTCTGCGAAGTCCTGTCCCACTTGCTTGGTGTGCGAGCTGGAGCCACTGCTGCTCTTGATAAAGTTGTAGAAAAGATGCTTTACAGAAGTGAAAGATTCTCCTGCCCTGACCAAGGCCACCGTGCTCCTCAGGAACTCCTTGATGGAAGAGCCGGTGGATTCGAAATCATTTGACTTTGGCGAGTTCGATGACCCAGTACGGACCAAGGGACAGCGCTCTGGTGTTGCTTCTGTTGCTGGTGTTACTTCTGCTTCAAGGTCCATAGATCCCATATTCGAGTATTCCCTGCCAGCCCAGTTGTTCATGGAACTGTCGCTCGCGCAACTGGTGCTGGTCCGCAGACTCGAGGCCTCCGAGCAGCCACTGTCCTCTGGGCTGACCACCACAAACACGGGCGGCACCGGGTCCAGTCGGGAGCTGGGGGCGTTCTTCATGGAGCTTTTTAGCTGGGGCCCGGGTCTCGGCGCGTTCCTGCTTCTTGGCCAGCCCGGAGGCATTTCGTCGGGCAGGACGATGCTCACTCTCTTCGACATACTGATAATTTAACGTGTAAACTAGCTGCCAATTATTGAGAGCTTCTGTTTTTGTTCGAGAAGTTATATTCAGTTAGTGTAAGTGTGTGTTCGCACTCCTCAAAACGACATCTAAGGCCAGGCCAACTCTCCCTTCGCCGCCTGCTGGTGGACCCCGAAAATGCGAAAGCCCGCACTGTGTTCAATCATCTTCAATGCTACCTAATGGCCGGGAATTCGGGCGAGCCTGGGATGTTCATCCTGCTTTGTCTGGCCTCCGGCGCCGTAACTCAGTGGAGCGGCGACGGCGCATAATTTTGTCAGCGTTTGTCGCGACTCGAGATAGATGGGCGAGCACAAATTTGCATAGCTCGCGGACCTTTCAGCGCACATTAACTATGTCCGGGGCCGGGGCCAGCTCCAGCGCCGAAGGGAAGCGTCCTCTCCTCAAGACACATCTGATATTTTTGACTCTAATTAGAGCAGCACGGGCCATAATGAGTTGCCATTAGGCTCCAGCGAGGAGCCCTCTGATTCCTATGCCACCTTAAAGCGTCGCTAAGCGTGGCTTTAAGCGGTCGATTCCCGCCATCTTATTATTCGGCTTGGTGGCGCACAAAACACGAAAAACGCCGAATGATTAACCGGCATGTCGCATTACACATACGCCGCGTTGCCGCAGCTACAACCGAAGCACGCAAGTGTATTAAATTATGTTTGCTTTATGATTTATCTAACACGTAAGAGCGGGCAACCCGCCCTGGGTAACAATAAGATCTATCTGAGTTTGTCGTGGGTCGCGGCGGGGAGCTCCGGAATCCTCTGTGAAACAATGACTGCGGGGGGCAAACTCCTGCCTAGGCCGAGTCCTGACTCGGAATGGCATGGCTTCAGCTCGTACAATATGCCTAAATCATAAATAAATGTTTTCACCTAGGCCAGCGCTTTGAACATCTTTTTATGGCTGCTAAGGCTGCGTTTTACAGTCGCGCCACCAGAACATTGCTCTCTTTAAGAACCTGAATGGCGGCGACGCGACTGAAATTAATGAGAGCCAAGTAAAAACTGAAATTCAATTAAATCGATTGAATGCTGGTGAAGTTTAATCATTTCTCTCATTGATGATTCCCCGATGACGCCTTTTGGGTGTCGACGGAGTCCCCGAGGAACGCTATGTCGCCACTTACATAAATTGCATGTCCGTCGCCTCGGACTGCGAACTAGGCGGACACTTTAACTTTTCCGCTTTTGGCAAACGAAAAAACAACCTCTTAATTCAAAAGTTTTCCTCTCCCAAAAAACTGCAAAAAGTTTTCCGTTACTGCCGAGAAGACGCTGGCGTGGTCTTTGTTGTTGCCAGAAGCTACTTATTTGACATTTTTCTGACAGTTTTTTTAGTGGAATAAATAATTGACGCGCGGAGTGAATTTATGAGGGACAAGATGAAACGAAGCCACAAGAAAGAGGGATCACGTCGGAAAAAGACGAAAGTAAAGCGGTTTTAAAGCGATACCAAAGAGGCCTTCCCTGAGCAGAGTGCGCTTTTCAAGTTCGATTCCTCCACAAAAGAAGGATGAAATCATAAAAGCTTACGACCCCAATGATTACATGTGCTTGACTTTGTGTGAAATTTTATTTATTCCACACCCCTGACCTACACAGTTATGGAGGCTATTAGTTCCGGCTGAGCGTTCCGTTTGGCAGCAATGGACCCCAAACCCATTTAGAAGTCTTGGAGCAGAGGTCAATGGGCTCGAAGAGGGATCAACCCCTAGTTGGCGGGCCAACATATGCCATTACTTCGACACTTTGCTATGTCGAAAAACGCAAATTTCCCCTTCGAGCCGAAGAACAGTGAAATGAATGGCCCTGCCATTAATTATTTCTCCGATGGCCCGTCAACAATTTAAGGCACTTTTGCCTCCGCAAACATTTTCAAGATGCCTCTCCGTAAATATTTGATTTTACGCCAAGCGAGTGCATCGTTAGCTCAGCAGGCAAGGCACCTGACCAAACCACGCGCCGGGGAGTGCACTTTCCGCAGCCACCTTGATTAGATTTGCCAGAAATAGTCTCACGAATCGGAACCCAATGGAATTTCATTTGGCGAATGGGGCAACACGCATGGGGTTCGTAGGCCACAATCAAAATAAATAAATAACGAAAGCGATACCGATGGCTTCCCAATGGCAAATGGCATCGGCGGGGGCAATCTACTATCAAATTGAAATTGAAGCAGTATCGGCGAACAACGGCGAACGGCGAACGGGGAATGTCAGACACAATCCGATGGCAGCCGAGATAAGCCCGCCTCAGACTCCGACCGGAGTCGGGCTCTGTGTCAGGCTCCGACTCAGCCTCGCTTTCTTCTTGGGGGATAAGTGCGTCTGATTGCGACTTGAAAGTATTTGCTTCTACACGAATGATTTTATATTAGTTGGCCGTGGAGCGGGCTGGCGGGTTTGCGGATTTGTGGATACGTAAGCGGCAACTGAGCGTGAGAGATAATCACAGCCGACGAGGGTGGCTGGAAGGCCAGGAATAATTGGATGTTCCGGGGGAATCTTTCGCAATTTATGTTTATGGGCGCTGTAAAGTCGTGTGTAATGCAAACATGGTCAGCAACTGCATGTTAAGGAGATTCTTTATTATGCAGATACGCACACAAGCTCTCGCAAAACACTCGGCAAGCTCGGCCTCAGCTGCTGTATCATAAATTCTATTTGCGCACCCCGGTGCGTATGCGTGATATTTATGGGTTCATAGGTAATGCATTCGCCTGACCGGATTAGCTGCAGCATCTGTTTCTCTGGCCAAATTAAATGTGTTTCCATTGGTACACCAAAAAAAAAAAAAAAGTCATAGAATCTATACGATTGTAACATGAATTCTATACTTTCGAGTAATAAAAATTTCTGAATAACATGCTTATTGATTTTATACTTTCGAAAGTATTAAAATTATATATTCGACGTTATAAATGTTATACCATAGAGTATAAAAGTTATACTTTCTAGTATTTTTCTTTAGTATATTTTTAATACTATTTCGTATAAGTCTCATACAACGCAGTATAAATTCCATCGTCTTGCCTATAAATTCTAAACTATTTCGTATAAAATCTATACAATGCTTGTAAGCAGAAAGTATAGATTCCATATTTTTTTTTGGAAAAATCAGCTTTTCCCCCGTATATCTAAAAATCGTTAAAAAATTATTTACTTCGCTATGATATGCTTGATTCGACAAAAGTTGTATTATCTACTGTTTGTTTTAACAGCATGTTCATAAGTATATTATGTTATGTTTTATATTATATTTTATTATTTTTGCAGCACTTGGAGTCATAACTGGCATACCCCCTTTAACCATAACCCTGCAAAAGGAGGCCTGTCTGGGGGCACTTCGCCTTCAAAATATCACCGACATAAAAAGTGGTGATCTTACGGGCCATCTACGGGTTCTCGAACCCTTAATAAACGAGCCCATTCTGCGCGTAACTGACGAACAGAAACCCAAACTTGTCTTCCACAGAAATTTCTCCGTAGT
>VNJO01008672.1:0-35057 GCA_008042535.1 Drosophila tani | reverse complement strand
ACTTATGATATTGGCGTTGCCAGACTGATGAAAATGGGTGGAAAACTTCCATGGAAAAGGTGGGAAACCTTGCTCTAAACATTGTGGCTAAACTAGCAGTCCAGATATGGCCTGGTTCATATTTGGAGAGTTGGTTATCTGACAAATACACACCATAATAATAAACTTTAATTAATAATTAATAAATTTATTTAAATAAATTGACAATTCAAACTTGCAGTTGGCCGTTATTTTACTTTACTTTACATTGTATGTACGCCTCCTAGCGGAATTTAAAAGTAAAGTGTGCTACTACTGTTCAAAATGCTTTNAAAATCTACAGCGAATCTATCAACAGCAACACTGCTAAACCCCACGACCTCAGCAGCCACAGCCACTTCATCATCATCACCTGTTCCACCTGTTCCGCCAGCAGCTCTAGTCAGACCAGCATCGCCCTCGGCCAGTGGCTCGACCTCGTCCCAGTCCCAGGGTAATGTATCCGACGCCCTGCAGCAGTCCATCAACAAGCTGCTGCAAGTGCAGGGCGTCCCCAATGCTTCCGGCGCTGGCCAGAAGCGTCCCGCCGATCCAGTGCCTCTGGAGGCCGATGAGGATGAGGCCCAGTCGCAGGGCCAGAAGCGCAGTAAATCAGCCAAGCTGGATGCGTAAGTTGTTCGAAGGGGTTCTCAAATGGAATCCTTGTTTGCTCATATCCTTGCCTTGCTTAGTCTCTTTGGCAGCGAGGATGTGGACCTGCGCCGTGAGATTCCAGCGGCGAAACCGGGAGTTATTGTGGTGGAAGACGACTCCATGGATGATTGCGACGTGAGCGAGGTAAGTTGGGAATACTTTTTATACTTTATATACTTAATTTCTCCTTTAATCCTTAGACAACAACAAAATCTAGTTCGCCACCAAAGAAGGCCACGCTCGAGGAGCTGCGTGCCAAGTTGGCCAAGTCAGCGCGCCTGCAAAGCAAGCAGGGAAAGTCGGGTAAGTAAAGCTTTTTAGATTGGAACAAGATCTTGTTCTTAAAGTTAATTTAATAATTATACCCCTTCTCCCAATTTATCCTCCAGATAACAAGAGCAAGGACCAAGCCGTGGCGCAGCGCATCAAGCAACTGGCCGAGCTAAAGTCCAACGACGATTCCCAGGAGGCGCACGACGAGAAGGTGCGCACGATCCTGAGTCAGGCGCAGGAGATGTACGAGAACCACAGCATGAACCAAGAGCAGTACAAGGATCTGGTCCAGAAAGTGGTGGCCATCAACGAAAGCAGCAAGTCCAAGGAGTCCCGGCGACGTGACGATGATCTCGACTTGGATCGCAATGCGGCCAGGGATGCAGTGCTACGCAAGCGCATTCCCAAGCTCAAGGGCAACGAGAATCATGCGTCGAGCTCGCCACGGAGCGATGGCTCGCCCAGGTACGAGGATCAGCCAGCGGCTCCGGCCCAGGAGAAGCCCTCGAACAAGAGGGATAAGCCCAAGAGGGATCTCAAGCGCCGCAAGCCCAGCAAGTGGGGCGAGCAGGTGGTGGATCCCGTGGCCGCTCAACGTGCTGCCTGGCAACTGGCCAATGTCAACAACAACAATAACAACAACAACAACAAGCGAGGAGGAGGAGGAGGAGGAGGAGTGGGCATGCAGATGCCTGTCCAGAACCAACCCAATTTCCGTGGCATGCCCTGGCAGCAGCCCCCGGCCATGGTAATGCCTCAGTCCATTGTGCCGCCGCCACCGCAACCGCCCTCCATGCTGGGCATGCCTCCGGTGCCGCCCGTTCCCATGACCAAGGCCATCAATTCGCTGGACAATCCCATGGCGGACGTGGTGCGCAGCATCACCATCGATGGCGGGTCCAAGGAGATTCGCTTCTACAACCAGGTGGCCATCATCTTCATGGCCGGCGACGAGCCGCACGAGATCGGCTTCCAGCAGGGTCAGCGGGTGATCCTCATCGACCACAACGAGCCCCTGCCGCTGAGCTTCAATGACGACTACAAGCCCTTCCAGCTGGACGGACAGCTGCACCGCATCCGCTTCGGCTTTCCCTCCCGCGAGCTCTACATCGACGAGCACTGGTACGAGATCTACTTTGGTGGCCCGGCCGTCACCCTGCCCATTGGCAACAAGCTGCACGTCCTCAAGGCCGAGGGGCCACCGCCGAATGTGGACATTGGGCGAGTGCGCCGGGATCTGGTGGTGGGCAAGATCAACATGATCGTGGATGCACACACGATTGTGCCGCTGTTCCTGGACGCCCGGCAGCAGACCTTCCAGCTGGGCGCAGAGCAGCACTCGCTGCAGTTCGTGGACAGCTTCCAGTACGCCCTGCTGGACGGGCAGCTGCAGAAGATCGAGTACGGGGGCCTGCCCAAGGGCATGAAGCTCAACGGTGGCCGCAGCTGCTTCATCCGATTCGGAACCCTGCCCAAGGGCGTTGTGGCCGGCAAGACGCATGTGGCGGACATGGTGTACATTAAGACTGAAGCTCCGGAAGAGCCGCCGCAACCGCCGCCGGTGATTGTGAAGCCCCCGCCTGTGGTGGAGCAGCCAGTGGCGGCCGCTCCTGCGCCCGCTCTCTCGCTGCCAGCGGCTGCCGCTGCCCTGGGCAGCCTGAACATCAACGACCTCTTCCAGAAGCTCGTTTCCTCGGGAATAATCGGCGGAGCAGCTCCTGTGGCAGCGGCACCCACCGCCGCGGACTCTTCGGCCGTCAAGGAAGCAACTCCTGCCGCCTCAGAAGCCACAACGAGCTCCACAGCGCCAGCTGCGGCTCCCGCTGCTGCTGCCGTGCCCGCAGGTCCACCCATGGAGCCCATCAAGCGCATCGATCTCCGCAAGACAGAAACCATCAAGACGCGCCAGGCGGCGGTGGTGGCGACACTCTACCTCGGGATGCAGTGCAGCAGCTGCGGTGTGCGATTCCCGCCCGAGCAAACCATCAAGTACAGCCAGCATCTGGACTGGCACTTCCGGCAGAACAGAAGGGACCGGGACTCCACGAGGAAGGCTACCTCCCGGCGGTGGTTCTACGATCTCAACGACTGGCGGCAATACGAGGAGATTGAGGATGTGGAGGAGCGCGAGAAGAACTTCATGGAGGCGCAGGGACAGCCGGGCGGACCCGAGGCCTTCGACGACCTCTCCCAGCAGCGGTCGCTGGACTCGCCCGTGCCCACGTGCGCGGCCGGATCGGATGATGTGGATCGCTGCTGCGACATGTGCCACGAGAAGTTCGAGCAGTTCTACAACGAGGAGCTGGAGGAGTGGCACCTCCGCAGCGCCATCCGTGTGGAGGATAAGATCTACCATCCGCTGTGCTACGAGGACTACAAGACCTCGCTGAATCCCCCGGCAGAGGTGAAGTCCGACAACGATGTGGACATGAAGAACGCTGATGACAATGCCATGGACACGCTGATCAAACTGGAGGTCAACGACGACGAAGATGGTGGGTTTCGATGCTCCCCTCTTAAAAGAGGGAAGTAACTAATGTTTCTTTCCATTTTCCAGATGTCCCCAAAGCCTCGCAGACCATCATGGACGACGACGACGACGACGTGATCGTGCTGCCCAACGAGGAGCCCAGTGTCACCGAAATCGTCGACGACGATGATGAGGACGAGTACGTTCCCGGCAATGTGACCCGGGCGGAGATGGGCAACGAGTCCCAGGACAAAACCGAGTCCAACTACGAGTCGAAAGAGTCCAAGGAGAAGGAGGACACGGAGCAGGCCGAACCGAGCCAACAGCGCCAACAGAGCGAGTCGGCCAACGAGTCCGACGTGGAAATCCAAGAGCCAAACATTCCCTTCACCGATCTGGACACGTATGTGGAGAAGGAGATGGACGAGGCCACCAAGGCGGCCCTGCTGAACGTTAAGATCAAGGAGGAGCCCAAGGACGAGTACGAGGAGGACGAGGACGATGGCTTCGAGGACGTGGGCACGGTGGTGACCCTTCTGCCCCTGCCCGAGGACGAGATCTCCATCCACAGCAGCGGTAAGTGTTTGTTGACCCCTCGTCGCCCCCCTTCCCCAGTAAATGACCAAGTTGCTCAATCGTTTGGCGATATCATCACGGCAGAAACTCAAACACATACCATAGGATCATCCGCATCGCCGGCGACCATCGAACGGCCCGCCTCCGTTACGTGGCTCTCGCTGCCCGCCAACGAGGCGGACCTGGACATGGAGCAGGCGGATACGCCGACTGCGGCTGCGGCTACGGAAACGGAACTGAACGGAGAGCCGCAGGAGTCGACGCATAACCTGAGCTCAGCGGGTCCGGCGTTACCTTTGGCTAGCATAGTTAATAAAATAAAAATAAATATCACTAAGAACACAAGTAGTAATAGTCATAATAGTGCCTCCACCGCCACATCATCATCATCGACGGCGGCGACGACGGACTCGCAAGGTTCGGCCATCAGCGTGATTGGAGGATCAGGAGCTGGCGGAGCAAGCGGAGCCGGAGATTCCGCACAGCAGGTGAACGCCATTCAAACCATTTCCACCATTCCAGTGCTCTGCGGCGGCAACACGATCGTGCCAAAGATTGCGACCAGCGCTCCGGCCATGATCAGTTCCATCTCAGTGATTGGCAGCAGCTACGGCGGCAGCAGCAGCAGCAGCAGCAACAACGGAAGCAGCAGCAGCCGAAGCAACAGTTCCACTGCCACGCCAGCTGCGTCGACAGCTCCAACGGAGGCAGCTGGCCAGAAATCGGCAACTCCTCCGCCGCCAGCCGTCGTGGAGCCGGAACCAGAGCCCGTCGTCGAGTTGAAGCCGGCACTGCAGAACGTGACGCTCAAGCGGACGAAGAAGGTGCAGAACGGCGTCGAGACGTCGGGCCTGTGCTCGATCATGTAAAGCGCGAACGCTCGCGTCGTCTCCCCGCAAGCGATATTCCTATTTATATTCGATTTTTTAATGCGATTCTTTTTACACGTTACTTAGTTTTAATTATTAGCTAGCGCCAGAGAGCAGCATCAGTCTCCTCCTGCTCTGTAGGTACCCAAAAGAGTTCCACATCCGGAGCGCTAACGTAATTTATTTACAAAAATTATAATAAAAAGAAACAAAATAAAACAGAGTACATAATTTGTGATAATTTTATAAACAACATAAACGAATCAGATTTTATTTTCTCACAATTAAACATCAATTCAAGCCCAACAACTACATTATATTGTAATTACGCGATTTTTATGCTGATTTGAAGGAAAATAAATGCGAAAATGAATGAAATAAAAGATTATTCTATATTTTATGATTTTTAGATTATTAGTTGACTTATAACCGAAATACTTACTGAATTCATAATAAATTAATATATTCAAGCTAAAAAAGAATTGTTTAATTATGGGGTGGAATAATGGGGCGATATTTAACGAGATTATTAGGTTAAAAAATATGCTAAAGTCCAATTCAGAAAGAATTTATGATAACCTATATTCAAAGACTAATTATAAGCCATGATTGATGAAAGATAGGCTAAATTGAGTATTTTTTTAAGTTTGTTTTATATTTAAACGCATATTTTCAAACAAATTACGAGCAAATACAAATTTTTACATTTTCAGGTTAAATGTGCACCAAATTGCCGCGCTGTTTAGGGTTGCCTTGCATGTTCGAGTTTCAATAATCAGCTGTTTGCACAAAATACACTAAAAAACGCCTCGCGCTTCGTATTATGCACGTGGGCTCGTTCCAGCATTTAAATTAAGTTTTTTGTTTAAAATATTGAATTAAAGAGAAGGAACTGGTTAATTTCTAAGATGTCGTCTTCCTTTTTCCTCAAGCCAGGTGCCAAAGGCACCAAGAAGCGCAAGGTAAGTAAAAACACGGGATATTGCGGCTCAGCTCACCTGTAACGCTCTCCAAAGAATCCCGCAGCAGCAGCAACAACAAAAGGGAAACCCCTTAAAAAAGGTGGGAAACCGGGAAAATCTGGACAAACCGCCGCCGGACCCGTGCCAAAGAAACAGCGACGGCCCAAGGAGGAGGAGGAAGAGATCGCCAGCGAGGATGAGGAGTACAACAGCGACCAGGGTGCCAACACGCTGGCATTTTCCTCTGACGAGGGCGAGGAGGAGACTCCCCAGGACAAGCGACTGCGGCTGGCGAAGCAATACCTCACCGAGATCGAGAAACAAGAGGCGGAGCGAACCGAGGATCGGGAGCTTGCGCAAAGCGTGGAGCAGCGTCTGCAGACGGAGTACTTGGACAGCGTGGGAAAGCTGCGAAGAAATATCGCCGGAAGCCTGAAGACCTGCGAGACGAGCCGCGTGCTTAAACACAAAGTCCACCACACGCCCATCTGTGCCCTGGCCCTCAGTCCCGACGGCAAGTTCCTCTTCACGGGCGCAAAGTCGCAGTTCCTCTTGAAATGGTGCACGGAAACGGGGAAAGTGCTGGAGAAATCCGATGTATTGTCGCATCGCGAAGAAAATGAAACGATTAAGAAGCGGCGCTCCCATGTCGTTTCCATCTGTCTGTCCACCGATATGAAGTTCCTGGCCTTGGCCGAGGGCGGTCCCCACATCCAAATCTGGTGTCCGCAAACGATGAAGCATGTAAAGACGCTCAAGGGCCACAGGGACAGTGTGGCGGGACTCGTTTTTCGCAAGGGAACCCACGACTTGTACTCGGCAGCGAAGGATCGATCGGTTAAGATCTGGTCGCTGGATGAAATGGCCTACGTGGAGAGTTTGTAAGCACTAAATCACGGGAATTCATGAAAGCAAGTATTGTTTAACCCATTGTCTTCCACAGATTTGGCCACCAGACGGGAGTGACCAGCATAGATGCCTTGAGCAGGGAGCGAGCCATCACCGCTGGCGGTTCAGATTGTTCCTTGCGCATCTGGAAGATCACGGAGGAGTCGCAGCTGATCTACAATGGCCACAGGGACAGCATTGAGTGTGTGAAGTTGATCAACGACGAGCACTTTGTTTCGGGCGGAATGGATGGGTAAGAGCGCAAGAAATTTATGAAGAGAAGTGCAAACTAATTTAAGTTATTTCCACAGTGCCATCAGTTTGTGGAGCGCCCTGAAGAAGAAACCCATTTGCACCACACAACTGGCGCATGGGACAGGAGATAATGGTGTGGCCAACTGGATAACAGCCATTGCAGTGGTGGTCAACACGGACTTGGTGGCAACAGGTTGGTGTGGAATCACATTTCTATGCGAACTCCTCCTAATCTCTCTTCGTTTTCAGGCTCTTGTGATGGCTGCGTCCGGCTGTGGCAGACGAATCCCAATGCCCGCAAACTGCAGCAGATTCAAAGTATACCCATCGCCGGTTTCATCAATGGCCTGACCTTCAATGCCGATGGCACCCAGTTGTTTGTGGCTGTGGGCCAGGAGCACCGCCTGGGTCGCTGGTGGCGGCTCAAGGAGGCCAAGAACCAAGTAGTTGTAGTCGACATAAAGTTACAGAGCGCGACTAGCAGTTAGTTTAACGTCTAAAGTCTAAGTAAAATTGTATAGGTCTTAAAACAAGACACGCGGCCTGAAAAAAATAAAATAAACCTAGAAGAGATTTTAATTTCAAAACTTTATAAATCTCGGTATATTTCCAAAAAATACCTAATTGTAGTATTTTTCAAAGCTGTTTGGTATTCCCCTTTCCCATAGCTTTGGTCCCACTGGTTGCGATTACAAAACAACGGCATGCAGGTGACACCAAAAGCCGGCGGGGGATTCTTCTCCTATTTTAAGACTGAAAAGGGGCGCAAGCTGATCTTCTATGCAGCGGGCACCACCACGGTTGGATTGTTCGTGGGCAACTTCCTGCCGCACACCATCGGCCTGAAGTATTACCGGGACTTTGTGCAATGCTACCAGTATGTGAGCGGTTTGAGTGGTCTGGATGGCGTTGCTCACACCGTTTTTCTTTGCAGGCACGGCGTAGAGCGCCCAGTGCCGGAGCCCGTGAAGCAGCGCCTGGAGAAGGCCCTGGACCAGTTGGGGTTGTCTGATTTCGAGCGCAAGTTTGTGAAGCCCTTCACGGTGTTTGGCTTCGATCTGTTCCAGGCGGGCACCACGAAGCTCCGCTTTGGCGGCGCCCTGGGCATACCTGTGAATTACGGATATGGTAGTCGGGAGGAGATTAAGCGGGCGGATATCCGCTTCAGAGATCAGCAGATAAACTGGAGCTCTCCCAGCGGCAAGCTTCTCGAGGAGGCCATAGTCTTGAGCGAAGACGAGCAGGTGTTTGGCCTGAGCAAGGCTGTTCTGCAGCTGCAAACCCATCGAGTGCTCCTGAACTCGATCTTTCCCAGCGTGAGCTTTTTGATGGTCTACACCATGGGCCACTACCTGAACCTGCGGCTTAATCTGTTTGCCCGCCATGGAAGCGTGAGTTGGATACAGGGTTCTGGGAAAAGCAAACCTTACTAATCTGGGCTTCAATTCCCAGGTTCGCTTCGTTTTGTACAGCATTTTGGGTCTCTTTGGTACCGGCATCTGGTCCTTTATGAAGGACTACAACCAAGTGGCCACGGATGCAGAGATCGACAAGAAGCTGGCCACTATGGGCCCTCAATTCGTGGCCGCCGGAGCCAGCTACTACGATAAGCATTTAAAGAAGAACATTGCGCTGAGGGATCTGATTGGCGACGACACCTACACCGCCCTGGGCAATGAGAACTACATGCTGCGCCAGAAATCCATGCCGCTGACCGCTCGCAGATCCTTCTTCCTGGAGAGGCTGGCGGAGCTAAATAAGGCGCAGGCCCCAGAGACTCAATAAACAGATAACTTGTTAAGTTTTTATTGCCGATAGAAGAAGACGGGTGGAGAGTTCCCCAATAATTTACACATATCTTAATGGTTTAGCCTATAACATTGAATAGTTGTCCTTAGAATAACAAATTTCGTGAGGTCTGCCTGCATAGAGAGCCTCGTGAATTGACTAGAATGTAGCGATAGCGCTGGAAATGTTGCATGGAATGCTGAAATTGCAAGTGGTGAAAGTTAAGCGTGATTAAAACGTCTCCTCGCCCACCACATCGCTAATGGTGGCCACCAAGCGACGTGCGTGCTCCACAGCGCAGGTGGCTGTCACCAGTCCCAGGTGGATGCAGTACAACTCGTAAACCCGTACTTTTCCCGGTGAGATTTTCGGGAAGCACAACTCGGCCAGATCGTGGTAGTAATCCATGGTGAGTGCACCCGGTTCAGTTGGCGATTTCGTCCCATTACCACTGGCTGCTCCCGTGGCCAGGAAGTGCTGCTGCAAATCCAACGAGGAGCTGAGGGTGCTGCCCGACTGATCCTCGAACCAGAGGAAGTAGGAGTAGTGGAAGGCCTTGTCCTTCCACATCACCGTGGTCTGTCCCTTCTTCAAATAGCTCCGCGCTATTTCCACCATGCTCCAGAGCTTTGTCTTGGGCACCAACTTGTTGGGCCGCAGATCCGGAGCCAACATGTGTCCACTGCTCCGGTTTACATACACAAAGTGCACCAGACCGGGAAAGTCCTCCAGATATGCATCGATGGATAAGTTTCGGGTTGCCTTGACCGCGAGGAATTCCGCGAACTCCAAAAGTCTTGCCTCCACATTGGCCGCCGTATCGGCCAGCTGGTCCAGCTCATGGACACTGGAGCTGTCGCAGCAGGCCAGCGTAAAGAGTTGCTTCAGCTCTTCTCCGAACGATGGTAAATTCGACTCGATCCGTACGAGCATTTCTCGCTCATAGTTCTTGAAGTACTCCGTGTACATCTTCCGCAGGTTCTCCCACTTTACGGCGAACTTCTTGTAGCAGTTCTCCATGTCCTCTGGTCGTTGCTTGGAGTATCTCTTCAAGGCGGTCAGGGTTTGGCCCACAAAGGACTCGAGATTCTCGTAGGCGGGCTTGAGGGCATCGGAATCCCCCTGATGCTGCACGGATATGATCTTTTGGAGCACGAAGAAGGAGTCATATATGCAGCTGGTCAACGGCATGTTGGCATACTCAATGATCTGGAGGAGCACTTGGTTGCCGTGCAAGCGGGAAATGTGTACGATGCTTGGAACGCAGCCGGAGTTAACGTCGTGAGAGACGCCCTGAAGGAACACGGCCACCGCCCGTTGAGCCGGAGACTTTGGCGACTCCATTGTCCGCGACATGAGGCTGAGGAACAGCAGATCAGCGGCGGAGAGTGGCAGAGACTGCCCGGTGCTATTGACGGCCAGGAGCTTGTGCGAAACGAACAACAGGGCGTGGGCCCTGGGCAAACCCAGCTGTCGTAGGTGCTCCAGAGTGGCATCCAGGGTCAGGTGAATTGTTCTCTTCAGTTCCGCGTTAACCAGCAGCTTGGGCATGGCCTCCAGGATGTAGGCCTGGTCCTCCTCGTTCAGCAGGCTCTCATAGCAGTCGAGGCACTGCGTCAGCAGCTCCTGCTGCATGGCCCCTGCCTGGGCTGCAAACAAGTTGGCACCGTAACAATACCGCGTGAGCGTAATGGTCACGCCCATTTGCCGACCTAGTTGCTCGACGGGAATGTGTCCAATCTTCAAGAAGGTAAATCCAAGTAGTTCCCCGAACACCAAGTTGAATCCCTGCTCGCACTGGAGGCTGGAGTAGGCGTTGTCGAACTGGCACTGCATAATTCGCTGAGATCCCACGATTGGGCTGAATATCTGGAGCAAGATGTTGCTATCCAAGGGAATTCCGGGCTCCACCACTCCTGCCTGGAGCAAGCCCTGGGCAACGGCCACATCCCTGATCTTCTTCGTCAGTGGAGTGTTTAGATTCTGGTAAACAACGTCGTTGGCGCTGTTGAAAACGATCAATCCGTTCATTTTCTTATCAGCATCAGCAAAACACAAAATTCACAATACACAACTTTCTCCACAAGTGCTGATAAGAAAATATGCACTTAATGTTTTGCAACACTGTCAGGCATCAGTGATGGCAGTTCGACAGGGAAAACTTAAACTTGAAATAAAATATTAATTCAAAATCACCAACCATGAAAATATAATTTATACATTTAATAATATACAGGGAATAAAAAACTAACTAATTAATAAATATTATTTTAAGCTGTGAGCCCCATCAGTAACTGACGTCTTAAGCAAACGTTGCTCAACACTGCCAACAGCTGTTGCCATGTCGCACTCTTCTTCTTGTCCGCAAGCACCGTTGTTATCAAAATCCGGACAGACAGTGATTTATCCACTTAGACAGCGATGGGACGTTTAATTCTGGAACATACGCTGCAGGGGCACAAGGGACGCATCTGGGGGGTGGCCTGGCACCCCAAGGGCAACGTGTTTGCCTCCTGTGGCGAGGACAAGGCCATCCGCATTTGGTCTCTGACCGGAAACACTTGGAGCACCAAGACGATTCTATCTGACGGACACAAGCGCACCATCCGCGAGATACAGTGGTCCCCGTGTGGTCAGTACTTAGCCTCGGCCAGCTTCGATGCCACCACGGCAATCTGGTCGAAGTCCTCGGGAGAGTTCGAATGCAACGCCACCTTGGAAGGACACGAAAACGAGGTGAAGAGCGTCAGCTGGTCGCGCTCCGGCGGACTGCTGGCCACCTGTTCGCGCGACAAGTCCGTTTGGATCTGGGAGGTGGCCGGGGACGATGAGTTCGAGTGCGCCGCCGTCTTGAATCCACACACACAGGACGTGAAGCGGGTGGTGTGGCATCCGACCAAGGAGATCCTGGCCTCGGCGTCGTACGACAACACCATCAAGATGTTCGCCGAAAGTGCGCTGGACAGCGATTGGGACTGCACGGCGACACTATCTTCCCACTCGAGCACCGTTTGGGGCATTGACTTTGATGCCGACGGCGAGCGTTTGGTTTCCTGCAGCGATGACACCACGCTGAAGATCTGGCGGGCTTATCATCCGGGCAACGAGGCCGGCGTGGCCACGCCCGACAAACAGACGGTGTGGAAGTGCGTCTGCACCCTCTCTGGTCAGCATTCGCGGGCCGTTTACGACGTGTCCTGGTGCAAGCTGACGGGTCTGATAGCCAGTGCCTGCGGCGACGATGGCATTCGGATATTCAAGGAGAGCAGCGACTCCAAGCCGGATGAGCCAACGTTCGAGCAGCTGACTGCAGAGGAGGGAGCCCACGAACAGGACGTGAATTCAGTGCAGTGGAATCCAGCGGTGGCCGGGCAACTTATCTCCTGCAGCGATGACGGGACCATCAAGATCTGGAAGGTGACCGAGTAGCTAGCCGATAAATATGTGTGGTGGTATATTTAAGTGGTTAAACAATAATGGAACTTGATTTTTTATACAGTTTCTTCCTACTAAGAAATAAAAGTATTCAAATGACGGACGAGATGAACGTGACTGTCTCTCCCATCTACTTGCTGAGGAACGGCTCTTGGAGGGTTTTGTACAGTTTCTTGGCCTTCCGCGGACCCAGGCCCATCACCTGGGAGAGTCGCTCCTCGCTGGCGGTGATTATGTTGCCCAAGTTCCCAAAGGTCTGCAGCAGGGTCACGGCATCTGTTTTGTTCACCGGCTTGATGTTGGTCAGAGCAGCGACTAACTAAAAAAGGTTCAGTTACTTAAAGCCAGTTGTAATTTCATCACAATTACCTTTTGATGCGGGTTAGACTCTACACGCTCCATGATCAGATCGGGCGGCTTTTTCTCAAACTGTTTGTAGGTCTCAATGATTTTCCCTGCCTCCTCGGCATTCCAGGCCAGCATCATGGTCAGATCCGCCAGCAGTGAGATCCTGGTCAAGCTCTTGAGGGCGTTGTGCGGCTCCGGCGTGTCCACCTGGACCAGCAGCACTCGCAGCTCGTACATCTTGCCCAGAGCCTTGAGCCGCTGACATATGTAGTCCGGATTGAGATTGTGGTACTTCAGGGACAAGTACAGGACACAGGAGGTGCGACCCACCACGTAGTCGGGTATAATGTCATCCCGAAATTCCAGCGGGACATTAAGAATGGATTTCAGGATGGGATTTCCGCGCTGTTTGCTGTGAACGAGGACGCTGTGCGGATTGGAAGCCGGTTTGGCGGGAGGAGCTGCAGATGAGCTGGGATTGGTGCTGCTGCTGGGAGTCACAACTGTCGCCGCCGTTGGCTCCTGGACCTTGGGTTGCTTCGGGGCCGTGGGCATTTCCATGGAGCCCAAGACATCGTTGAAGGAATCGTCATCGAATTCGTCCATTCTTTGTGGAAGCTAAAAAAAAAACAAATAACAAAACTTGTTTGCTCCGAATTGCGGTAGGCTTCGTAAATAAGACTGGCCACACTGTTACGGCAGAGATCCGCATAAACTTAAAAAGCATTTCACTGTCACTGCGCGACGGTCATACTAGGTGGCAAAGAAATTATTTTTATTTTTTTATTTTGCCAACAAATATAATGGACGAAGAAGGCCCCTACCTGCGCAGCGCCTACCAGGTGTCCATAATTCCGACCGACCTGCACCACGAGGCGACAATAATCAAAGCAGCCCAGTCGCTGGACTGTCTACACAAAACTATAAACTCTATTTTCGAGCGGATTGATGCTCGCTTGGCGAGGAATGGATCAAAGGTTGAGGACATAAACAGACGTGTGAAGCGGGCCCAGGCGAAAATCGATGCGCTCGTGGGCTCCAAGCGGGCCATACAGATCTTTGCACCAGCAAGATTCCCGGCCAGCGACATCCTGGCTCCCCTGCCGGCCACCTTCCCACAGATGGCGAGTAAGCTAATGGAGGAGCAGCCGCGAGTACGTCCGGAGCAGCTGTCACTTCCGGTAAATAGCAGCGACAACACCACACCCGATGAAGAGGCCGTCTTCTTCCATGTGCGGGGAGACCGGGAGCACGAGTCGTCGTTGGTCAGCGAGCGGAAGATGACTAATCGCACTGCCGGCCTGGGAGCCCTTCCCCTGGGCGGAGTTCACTCTGTCCCCTCGCTGATGCGCTTCAACACCAATGAGTTCGCCTTTGGCGAGGACTTGAATGCCTGGAAGCGTTCACTGCCGCCGCAAAGTGCTCGGCGTGTGGCCAGTCAGCCCCTGAAAAGCACAGCTCAGGATCTGCTCGCTCCGGCTCCCCACTCGCTGGCTTATGGCGCCGCCAAGCTGGCCACTCCAGCCGGAGATCTGCGCTACAATCCTGCTGCATTGGCTGCTCCGGCCATCGATGTGCCACTGGATCTGCCCGATCTTCCCGGAATAGCCAACGATCTGCAGTACGTGCCGGTCGAGGAGAAAACTCCCATTGCGCCGTCGTACCAGTACGATGATCTGCCTGACTTACCGGATCTGCCCGACCTGGGACTGGAAGACCAGGAGATTACGGTGCAGGCCATTGCGGCCCAGACCCACATTCCAGGGCCTTCAAACAAGCTTCGACCGGGACAGTGTCGCTCATCAACTGCGGGCCAACCACCACCGCCCCCGCCCCCACCTCCACCGCCCCCGCCTCCACCTGAAGACTTCTGTAAACCACCATCTCCTCCACCTTTTCCCACCAAGGGAGCTGTTAAGCCGCTCTCTCCCTCCACTATTACGCCCCTCAGAATGCCCCCACCTCCTCCTCAAACTGAAGATCCAAGATCGGAGCTGATGGCTGCCATACGGAATGCTGGAGGCATATCCGGAGGACGTCTGCGGTCGCAGGCGGCTGCACCCCTCGACGTGGTGGACAACACACGGTCCAAAGCGGGCGCCACTACCTCTGCATCGGGTGATCTGATGGCGGACTTGCACAACAAGCTCATGCTGCGTCGCAAGGGAATTTCCGGCAGCCAGAATCCCGGAGAGGCCGCCACCGCCGGCGGCAATTCCCTCATGCAGCAACTGTCGCGCGTGATTCCGCCGGCCCGGAAGGGATCCAAGAGTAGTGATGACGCGCGCTCCGAGGAGGAAGACGACGTATGGAACTAGTGGATGCAGCGGGAGTCTCCCCACTTAGCTTTAGCACCGGTTATTGTGCCTTTTGGCTGGCTTTAAGCACTGGCTTCACTAGCATAAATTATACTAATCTCTAGATAGAATTCCAAATTCTGTGCCCAAGCGAGCATGCCAAATTAGCAAAAGGTAAAAACAGTTGAATAAAATTCACAACTGAAAAAAACGAACTTTTTAATTTTGGGCTTTAAATTAAAGGAATACCCCTTATAGTTCACAATTTAATTTTAAAAATACAGGAGTACCCCTGTTGCACAGTTTCAGTGTTGGATAATTCGCGAAGTGGAAACACATTTCAGCTAGAATTAAATTAAACTTTTATAATAAATTAGTAATTTACTAGCTTAAAAGAAATAAAATAGGTAATTGCAATAAAAGTGGACTCCAAGTCACAGAAGTCCAGCAACTTGTCATATGATGACATCTCCATCGCGGGATATAAACGATTTGTTTGACGATATAGTGCTCACCGAGGAGAAACAGGCTCGCCTGGGCTACGAAGAAGGATTGACCGACGGCCAGGAGCAGGGCAACGAGGAGGGCTACAAATTGGGCTACGCCCAGGGTGTCCAATTGGGCGAGGAGCTGGGCAGGATCCTGGGCCAGGTGGTGGCTCAGCAGCAGCTGAAGCACACGGAAAAGGTACGTCGCAGCCTGGAGCAGCTGCGCACGCTCATCGAGCAGTTTCCCCGGACCAACGATCCGGAGGCGGACATTGTAGGAGCCGTGGAAAATATTCGAAACTCACACCGCCGCCTTAGGGCCTTGTTGGGATCCAAGAGAAGCGCTGGAACAGCTTCTCCTGAACCAACCGCATCCGAACGCAAGGATTACAGTTTCTAGCAAAATGTCCAAGGTGGGAGTGGCCCAGCTGCAGAAGCGGATTGACGGCTTGCTTGTCTTCCTCCAACCCCACTGGGACTTTGTAAATTGCCACATGGTCAACTACTTGACGGACCAACACTGGACCTGCTATCTTCCCGAGGCTTTGAGAAAGGAGATCGCAGGCAAGGAAGATGTGGACCTAGCCATAGAGCAACTCTTTTGGCAAGCTAGTGAATCAACGAGCGGATTCCCCGAGTGGAAAAGCTTTCTGGCCCAGGGCGAAACAGAGCGCTTGTCCCACCATCCAGAACTGTTGACCACAGTGGAGCAGCTAATTGAGGGACAGGAGAACGGCGCCCATTTAAGCATTCGAGAGTTTATGAGCGCCAAAAAGTGTCACGAGGTAGGATAACTACGCAGAATTAGAAACAAATTAGATCTTGATCTCGAATCTCCCCAAGGTGGAGCTGACAGCTGCATTGGTGAACCATCTCGTGAAGAATTCCAGCCAGGACTGCTCCATTGTGGATGCGGGCGATGGCAAGGGCTACCTTTCGTCCCGCCTGGCGCTCCAGTATGGCCACCGCGTGCTCGGCATTGACGCCAATGCTGCCAACACAGAGAACGCTCTGAGCCGGAATCGGAAACTGCAGGTACACTTTGACTACAAAATAAGATTAGCTTTATTTCCGTAATTTCATAGACTTAAGTTAAGGGGCTTCCTCTCGCTCCTCGCTAGTCGCGCATCTCGCCCTCCTCGTCGTCGTCCTCCATGCCCTTGATATACAGCACGTTGTTGCAGCGGATGAGCACCTCGCCGAGATTCCCGGTAACAGAGCCCTCGATCACCTCCTCAGTGTTGGCCAGCTGCATGTTCATGTATCCGTCCACGGAGACGAGGAAGCCCTTGTATTCCTGGCCCCACTTCAGCTTCACCAGCACCGGTTTTCCCGTCAGGCCGTTCAGGAAGGGCTTGGGGTTGATGGGCATGCCAGCCGACATTCTGTTTGTGTGATTTTAGTCGCTTTTTTGAAGGAAAACAGGAAAATTATAGCAAAAACGCCGGCAAAACGTTTTTCGCGTCGAGGAAGAAGAAGAGTGTGCCCAGGTTTCTGTTTTTTCAGCTGAAATTCGGGCAAAAAAGAGCGGGTTTTTCCTCTACTAAAACTGGTCACACTTAACGAACGTAACCAAACCACGTAAGTGAACAAAAACGTAAAGATTTACGTCGTAAGCGATTTAGATATTTTCAAGCCAGATCTGGTCACACCAAATGAACAAGACGTAATATAACTACGTAGGATAGGGATGGGGAAGTCCGTTAAATTCAAATTTATGATTCTAGATTAAAAAGTATTTGTTCTATTTCAGAGCGCTTGGAACGGCCTAACGGAACGCGCAGAGCTGCAGAGCCAAGGCATCACACCCAAGAGGCGTGGTAAAAAGTCGCCCACCCGAGATACCTCAAAGAGTGCACCTTCCTTGGAGAACTACAAGACCACTGCCAGATTTATAACGACCGAACTGAATTTTGGCGACTTGCTGGCCGAGCATTTTCCTCAGCTATCACAGAAAAGGAATCCCAACAACAACATTTGCCTGACTGGACTCCACACCTGTGGAAATCTGGCGTCCACTTGCCTGCAGGTCTTCCATGCCCAATCTGACTGCCGGATACTTTGTAATATTGGCTGCTGCTATCACTTGCTGAGGGAACGCTACTCGACGCAGGAGTTCTTCGGCAACAAGGCCCTGATGGACATGCAAACGGATTTCGGGTTTCCATTGAGTCAGTATCTTCAGGAGCGACAAGTCCGCATGGGTCGCAATGCCAGGATGCTGGCGGCTCAGTCAATTGAGCGAACCTTGGACGCCAGGGAACTGCCAAACATAACGCTTTTCTACCGGGCTCTATTGGAGATCCTGGTTTGTCGCCATGCCCCGCACTCAAAAAATGAACTACAGGTGGGAAAAGTGCGTAAATTCGAGAGTTTCCCGGACTACATTCGGAAATGTGCTACAAAACTGGACGCTCCTTGGCTGGCAGCCATCGAAGAGGCTGAACTTGAGGATCTACTTCAGGAATATGCTCTGGATAAGCATTATCTTGACTTGTTCTATCTGCTGCGCATGTCCTTTGCTCCGGTGCTGGAGAGTCTGATACTATTGGATCGCCTGCTCTATCTAAAAGAACTGGGCTACGAGCGCAGCTATTTAATCGATTTGTTTGATCCCGTCATATCACCCAGGCACTATGCGATCGTTTCTATCAAGCCACTGACGTACCATCTGCCTTGACATTGACAATCGTTAATCGTTTAATTATGATAAGCATGCAATTTCTTAAGTGCGTTACAATAAAGCTCTTTACTCGACAAAACGTATAAAGTTTGCATTTATAAACCAAGTTTTGCCCTTGATAATTCACTGATTATTATTCAATTCGGTTGCCATCCCTCATTATTTGGATCCTTTTTCTTTTCTTTGAAATAAATAGATAGAATCTTGAAAATAATCATGACTTGTCATTATCTCTTTTTTGTTTGCCGTAGGTTAGTACGATTTGTTTGCTTTGCTTAAAGCTATTTGCTTGCTTTTCACCACATAGGTGAAATTTGCACTTGAAAACGCTATCTCAGAACTTTTTGAGAAGTATAAAAACGCGAACACGAATTCAATTTGCGTTAAATCCGCTGCGAATAGCTTTAATTGTCGGTCGTGTGTGCTCGGGAGCTGTGAAATTAAAAACACATTTCCTTGAACTTGAGCTGGAAAAACAAGTTGCCAATAAGGTCAGTTGCTAATACGGTGAGCAAATGTTAACTTGAGTGTAGAGAAGATTGAATGAGATTATACTTCACTTTGGGATATTCAACTGCATAAGGATTGTAGTGTCCTTGTAGCGATAAAAAAATAAGTTTATAAGTGAAGTGAGAAATTTAACTGCATAAGGATTTTAATGTCCTTGTAAGAACTTAAAAAAAATGTAAGAGTGAAGAATAAAATGGGAAATTCAACTACATAAAGATTTTAAAGTCCTTGTATTTATTTTTATTTATCTCATAACTGTTATTTGCAATCCCTGGCAAAACATTCAAAATACAAGTTATTATAATAATAAATATACTGCAATGCCTAAAAAAGTTAAAATTTTCGTATCTTGTAATCCAAACTCCTATTCAAATTGTGAATTAATTTTGTTCTTCTGAAAAATATTTACCATTGCATCAGCCTTATGGAAATACAACTTAGACTAAGTCTCATTATCAGTATTGTAAAGATCTTTTCAGCTTTTTTCATTAATTATTTTTTACGACCCTTAACTTACTTGTGATAACAACTGATATGTCAAAGTAAGTGGTCTTACTATGTAGCCAAGTATTTTTTCTTAGTTACAATTTCTGGAAAAACACTGAGGGGGTTTGTTGACTTTAATCACGATAAGA
Organism: Drosophila tani; assembly: GCA_008042535.1. NCBI lineage: Eukaryota > Metazoa > Arthropoda > Insecta > Diptera > Drosophilidae > Drosophila > Drosophila tani. The sequence goes on along the minus strand of VNJO01008672.1, from coordinate 15,908 downwards.
TTTCAAATGCTGGACTGACCTATCTTGGAACCGTATCAATAAGTGAACTAATTGAGAGCCATTTTGCAGACTTTTGGATTCTGATAAGAGCTCCAAGATGGCGTTGACCGAAGCCCTCTTTCTGGTGGTCGCTGCCCTGGTGGCGGTGTACGTGTGGTTTCAGCGCAACCATAGCTACTGGCAGCGCAAGGGATTGCCTTTTATCCCTCCCACTCCCATTATTGGAAACACTAAGGCGGTCTTCCAGCTGGAGAACTCGTTCGGCCTGTACCTTTCGGAGCTCTATAACGATCCCCGGGTCAAGGATGAAGCTGTTGTGGGAATTTATGCCCTCAACAGGCCTGGTCTGATTATTTGTGATCCGGAGTTGATCAAATCCGTGCTGATCAAGGATTTCAATCGGTTCCACAACCGCAACGCCCGCTGCGATCCTCACCGTGATCCTTTGGGCTATAATAACCTGTTCTTTGTAAGGGATACCCATTGGAAGGATATCCGCACAAAGCTCACGCCGGTCTTCACCAGCGGCAAGGTCAAGCAGATGTACACTCTGATGCAAGAGGTAAGATATAGCTTATAGATTCCATGAAATACAGTCGAACAACTCCTAACAAAAACATACTTTTATGTTCTTCTCTCACACAGATTGGCAAGGACTTGGAGGTGTCTTTAAAGAAACATGGGGAGAACAGCTCCGGCAAATTCATCACCGAGGTCAAGGAAATCTGTGCCCAGTTCTCCACGGACAGTATCGCCACCATCGCCTTCGGTATCCGGGCAAATAGCTTGCAGAATCCTAATGCCGAGTTCCGTAACCATGGACGCAAGCTATTCAACTTCACCATACCCCGTGCCAAGGACTTCTTCGTGGCCTTCTTCCTGCCCAAGATGGTCTCCCTGCTACGCATCCAGTTCTTCACGCAGGAGTTTGCCCACTTCATGCGGAGCACCATCGGTCATGCGATGGCTGAGAGGGAGCGCACTGGCTTCGTGCGGAACGATCTGATTGATGTTTTAGTTGGTCTGCGAAAGGAGGCGGCCGATGAGCCGACAAAGCCACATTACGCCAGGAACAATGACTTCCTGGTGGCCCAGGCGGGTGTCTTCTTCACCGCTGGCTTCGAGACCTCCTCCTCGACGATGTCCTTTACCCTTTACGAGATGGCCAAGCACCCGGAGATGCAGGAACGCCTGCGCCAGGAGATCAACGAAGCTCTGCTTGAGGGCGGCGGCACCCTGTCCTACGAGAAGATCCAGAGTCTGGAGTATCTGTCCATGGTGGTGGATGAGGTGCTGCGCATGTATCCGGTGCTGCCTTTCCTGGACCGAGAGTACAACAGCATCGAGGGCGAGCCGGATCTGTCGCTGAAGCCGTTCTACGATTTTACGTACGAGAACGGAACCTCTGTTTTTATTCCAGTCTATGCACTGCATCATGATCCCAAGGTATGGATGCTGTAGACTGAAGTAAGAGTTTCCCTAATCCCCTTTGATCCCTAGTACTGGACCAACCCCAGCCAGTTCGATCCGGAGCGGTTCTCGCCCGAGAACCGCAAGTCCGTGGTGGCCATGGCCTACCAGCCCTTTGGCACCGGTCCTCACAACTGCATCGGCAGCCGGATTGGCCTGCTGCAGACCAAGCTGGGCCTGGTGCACCTGCTCAAGAACCACTCGGTGAGGGACTGTGCCGACACCATGAAGGAGATGAAGTTCGATCCCAAGGCCTTTGTGCTGCAGGCCGAGGGGGGCATCAACCTGGAGGTCGTCAACGATCGTCTCTACGACGAGAGTGCAGCGCGGGCCCAATGAATCTGTGAACTGTGAACCGTAGTCTAATATAAACGTAGATAGTGAGTACGAGTGAGTGGCGGCTGACGGGGTAATCGCCTCCCGACAGCCGCCTTGTGTTACAATAATCCGCGCCACACGCGGCGCTTTCACGCTGGTAAATAAAAAAACAAAAGAATTATCAAATTAGTTTTAATCTATTGAGCTCGGGAGTGTATAGAATTGCGCCACCAATAAATAAATGTAATCTACTTCTAATACATCTCGCACATGCAAATGCCTTTCTAAACGTGCTCGAGATGATGCCAAAGTTGCTGTAAGCAATGTAGGGGAAAAAGGGTCTTTAAATATGCATAGATAGATACAAATAGTTATATATATATTTGATTGATCTACCAAGTCGTAAGCAATGAGTCTCACTTCTCAGGGGGACAGACACGCCACTCGTCAATCAAATTGCCCTCCGATATGCGACACTAGTTTAATTTTTAATGCCAAAACACGCGACTCTCCGGCTTAGTTCTCGTTCGCTGGTTGAGGCTGCATAACTCCAAATAAGTTCTAAGAAACCAAGTCTCAGTGACTCCTGATAGAAGGTAAGCATCCCTTTTGGAGTTAGACACCCAAAGGATCTCGCACCAGTCGCAGAGGAATGCCACCCTTGACCTGTGTGATCAGCGCCTTGGGATTCAGCTGTAGTCGGCGCGGTGTGCGTTCCGATGTGGTTATCAGGTGATTGCGGAGTATGTTCACCAGACCCACCTTGGCCTGGAGCAGACCGAAACGCTCGCCAATGCATCCGTGCGGGCCGAGGCCAAAGGGCATGAAGGTGTAGGGCGTGTGGCTTTTCCGATTTTCAGCTGAGAATCGTTCTGGCTGAAATTTCCGGGGTTCTGGAAAGTACTGAAAATGAGAGACTGGCTTTAGCTCTGGAATCCTTTTTATTGCCTCTCAAGCAAACCTCACCTGGGGATCCATGTGTATGGCGTAGCAGGGAATGTAGACAGGCATTCCCTTGGGCACCCGCAAGTTGCTGAAGGGAGCTAGCGAATAAGCCTGATCGGAGTTGCATTCACGATCCAAAAACGCCAGCGGCGGATACATGCGCAGCACCTCGAGCACGATCATCTGCATGTACTCCAGCGACTCGACCATCTGGAGCGTCACCTGACCGCCGCTCTCCACTAGAGCCTCCTTGATCTCATCGCGCAGTCGCTGCTGCACATCCGCATCCTTGGCCAACTCGTACATGGCAAAGGCCATGCTGGAGGAGGAGGGCTCGAAGCCGGCTGTGAAGAATAGCGCCGCCTGGGCCACCAGGAGTTCGCCCTCGAACACCAACTGATCCTTGCAACCCGAAGCCTTGGCCTGCTGCGTGCTCCTTCGGAACTCGATGAGGATGTCGATGAGGTCGTTGCGCGACTTGCCAGACTTCTCGCGCTCCTCCATCACGTACTTAATGGTGTTGCGCAGGAAGCGTGTGGGCTCATCGGGAACTAGCTTGAATCCAAAGAAAGGTACCAAGTGGGGCAGGAAAAAGACCATGGTAAACCCAATGGCCCTTAGAAGGCCGAACTCGAAGACGGGACGTCCATGCCGCCGGAAATCCCCATTCGGTTCCGTGAAACTGTTCGCCCGCACTCCGTAAGCCACGGTGGCAATCACATCCGTGGTGTAGAGGGCACACAGCTCCTTGGCCTCCAGATCGAAGCAGCGCATCCGTTCATTGTGCAGCGGCTGCTGGCGCAGATGGGCATCCAAGCTGGCACCCACCTCCTCGATCAGGGGGAACATCTTCTTCATTCGGTTTCCGGTAAAGAACGGCGATAGCTTCACTCGCACCTCCTTCCAGGCGGGATTCTTCAGGAAGAAGATATTTTGTGATCCGATGAGATCGCCCTTGTCATCGGCGGACGAATACCGATTGTGGAACTTTCCAAAGTCCTTGACAAGGATTTTCTTCACCAGCTCCGGATCTCTCACGAGCAGGGCAGGCTTTAGGAACACATGGATGCCCACAAAGGGTTCGTTTTCCGCCTGTGGATGATGATACAGCCGGGATATAAAGTCAGCGGGACACGTCCGCATGGTGAGAAGTCCCATAAGGTTGCCCACTATCCATTTGGGCCTGATCTCACGCACTCCCAGGCGCTGCCAGAAGCTGTAATGCCTGTGCAGAAGGCCACATATTAGGGTTAGAAGAACCACCAGGAGGATCAGGAATTCCAGAGCCATGTTGGCGCTAGTAAATTCGGTTTGCTACTGGTGAAAACCAAGCAAGCTCGGCTGGGTTTAAGCTTCGGTGTGGAGTTCATCGAGATGATCTTCCCTTCTGTGAATGGGCATGTTTTCCTTTGTGATTCTAAGTTGGGTTCTATTGTTCATATTTCAGTCTTTGTTAATATTTTTGGCTGTCCCTGGACGAGGTTATTCTCTCTAAATAGAGAGTGCTTAAAAAATAGTCTAAAAAAAGTCTACCTCTTTCAAAATAGATATTTAGTATAAAATCCTTTACATTAATTTCCATTCCCTATTTTTCTTTATTTTCTAATAGGAACTATGTTGATCCTCTGGCTGCTGCTTCTTACAGTGCTGGCTTTCAATTCCTGGCTGAGGCACAAATACTCCTACTTCATTGGACGTGGAATACCCCATCTGCCTGCCACCTCCTGGTCGCCAATGGGACACCTCGGCCAGCTATTTTTTCTCCGCATTTCGTTTGGCGACCTCTTTAAAAATATCTACGCCGATCCGCGCTGTAGCCAGGTCAAGGTTATGGGTTTCTTTGTGCTCCAAACACCGGCTCTAATGATCAGAGATCCAGAGCTGATCCGCCTAGTGCTGATCAAGCACTTCAATAGCTTCCTGAATCGCTACGAAGCGGCGGACAATGGAGGAGATCCCATGGGAGCCCTGACGCTGCCACTGGCCAAGTACCATAACTGGAAGGAGAGCCGGCAGTGCATGTCGCAGCTCTTCACCAGCGGTCGCCTGCGCGAGGTGATGTATCCCCAGATGACGAGCGTGGTGCACGACCTGGAGAACTATCTCAAGAGAAAGCTGCGGGATCTGCCAAACCGCGTGCTTCCGCTGAGCAGAATGTGCCAGCTGTACACCACCGATGTGACGGGAAACCTCTTCTACAGCCTTGACGTGGGAGGATTGCGCCAGGGACGATCGCAGCTCCTGAAGAAAACCAAGGAGTTGTTCAAAACCAATCCGCGAAAGGTTCTGGATTTTATGAGCGTGTTCTTTCTGCCAAAGTGGACTAACCTCGTGGGAGCCAGGGTTTTTAGTGAGGATTATGCGCAGTTTATGAGGGACTTGGTCAAGGATCATGAGGAGCCTAAGGAGGGGGATCTGATCAATCAGCTGCAGCACTTCCAGCTGAGTCGCTCCTCTGACCACTACTCCCAACATCCCGACTTTGTGGCCTCCCAGGCGGGCATTATCCTTCTCGCCGGCTTCGAGACCTCCTCAGCCCTCATGGGATTCACTCTCTACGAGCTGGCCAAGGCACCCGAGACGCAAGAGCGTCTGCGCCAGGAGCTGAGTGATGCTTTCCGTGCCAGCCGCACTTCCTCCCTTGGTTATGACACCTTATCTGCCTTGCCTTACCTCAAAATGGTTTGCCTGGAAGCCCTGCGTCTGTATCCGGCTGCGGCTTTTATCAACAGAGAGTGCACCAGTCAGGAAGCCGAAGGGTTCTCCCTACACCCGCATGTGGACTATGTGATACCGCCCGGAATGCCAGCCTACATCTCCATTCTTGGCCTGCAGCGCGATGAAAAGGTACGTTCAGGGGTACCTACTTCTGACGAATCTATTAATCACCCTTTAACTTCCAGTACTGGCCCGATCCTGCCTGCTTTGATCCCGAGAGATTTGCCCCCGAGCGGCTGCACAGCATTGTGCCCATGACCTATATACCATTTGGAGCTGGTCCGCATGGCTGCATTGGCAGTCGACTGGGCATCCTCCAGCTGAAGCTGGGTCTCGCCCATATCCTAAAGCTGTATCGGGTGGAGGTATGCGGACGGACAGTGCCGGAGATTCGCTTCAATCCCAAAAGCTTCATGCTGGAGTCGCGGGATGAGATATACCTACGATTCTGCAGGGAATATATAGTCTAGAACCTGTATTACAGAGCACCTTTTGGCTGTGACCCACCTGGATTCCTAATTAAACACAGTATTGCAACGCGTTCCTAATAGTATTTAGTTAGTATAGTTATAGTTTAATTTATAAATGGTTCCTCTGAAGATTTCATTTAAAAAATACAAATTTATTTCAGCCAAAGTTACTGCTGTTTTATTTCCAGACCTACCCCTTGAGAAGTCCACCCATATCAGGGATTTTGGCCACACATAATCCTTAGAAATCCCTACATCACAAAGACCTAATTCCCGGGGTTCAACTTGCCCAACTTCTCTTCGATGTCCTTGATGCGACAGCGGATTTCTGGAGCGGAATCGCGCTGGAACTTCTCCAGATTCAGTTCGAAGCTCTGCTTGATTAGGTTCAGGGGCTGTTGGTTCTTGGCCCCACTCAGCCGCTTGATCAGCATGAGGACAATGTTGAGGGCCTCCTTCTTGAGTCCGGTGTGGGGAACTCCGGCAGCCAGGGCTACGGCTGCCAGGACATCGGTGCAGATCTTCTCGACGATGGCCTCGCGGGTCTGTGGCGGTGGGGCCTCCGTCTTGATCTTCTTCTCCTGATTGATTTGCGACAGATCGGGCAACTGGGCGGACTCGTCGAAGACATGGAGTCGCTCGATATACTTGGTAAGGGCGGCCAGAAGGCTGACCTGCACGGGGCGCGTGCTCTCGGCCAGAATGCTGGTGCAGTTCTCGGCAAAGAATAGCTGGTAGCGATGCTGGGTTTCGATGGAGTGACGCGGCCAGGATTTTCCCAGCGTCTCCCAGACCACCTCCTTCAGTCGGTTGAGCGTTTGGGCCCGCTTATTACGCTCGTCGGCGGTGAGGTCCTTGCTGGTGCTGGGCTCGTCCTCGTCGTCGGACTCCTTGCGCAGCTCCTTCTTCTCCAGCAGGTTCCAGCTCATGTTGTAGACCTCCTCGAAGCGATCCGCCTCCAGCTGGTCGAGGATGTCGCCCAGCGCAGCCAAGGCCATGGTGCGATAGATGGGCTCTCGCTTGCGCGCCTCCCTCATGGCCGCATCGATGATGCTGGGGCAGATTTCGTGGCTGCGATTCAATCCCTTGCAGAGCCCAGCCAGAGCTTGCAGCAGACGCTCCTTTCCCTCAAAGGTGCGACCCTGTAGCCCAGTTAGGAGGAGCCTGATGAGTCGCACTCGGTCCGGCTCTTCCAGGGAGCTGCTCAGGCGAGTAGCTATCGTTTGGATGGCATTGGCCGCCTGCGCCTTACGAGACCAACTGGCGTCCGTGAGAGAAGTTTCCAGTTTGGGTATGATCACGTTGAGATTGAGGCGAATGCCTGCATCCCCCGGGCTGACATCGTTCCACAGATCCTTCCACAGCTCCACGTTGGCCTTCGTCTCCTCATTGGCCTCCTCATGCATGGCGAAGAAGATCAGGGGCAACATGCTGTCCATGTAGTCCTTGAGCAGCTCGTGGTGACGCTTGTTGATGGACTGAATGGTCAGAGCGATGGAGCGATTTCCCGGCTGCTCCGCATACAGCTCGTCCAGCTTGGCGAACAGGCTCTTGATCGACTGCTCCTTGGCCAGGCCCAGGAGGTGGCCGATGGCACTGGCGTTGTACTTGCGCACCGTGGCGTTGCGGTCCTTGATGCCCACGAAGCAGGCTCGAATGTACTTGCTCACCACCGGCGTCATCTCCTTGCCCAGCCGGATGCTGATCAGGCACACGAAGTGGGCACAGCCAATTTTGGTCCCCAGATTCACACTGGACCTCATCAGCTCCAGCACCTCGGGCGTCATCTTCTCCAGCACAGGATAGTCGATGTAGCGCACGCACTTGCCAATGGTCTCCATGGTGTGGTGGGACTTGGCAGCCTCCGCTCGGAGCGTATCGACGGCCTCCTGTGCCTCGTTGTCTGCCCCCAGGCGAGTGGACACGTACGACAGCTTGGTGTTCTCCAACTCGCCGGTGGCACGCAGCAGGCAGGGAATCAGGGTGACCAGATGTGGAGCAATGAGAGCGCCCGACGAGTCAATCATGTCGGAAATGGTCTTGATGCTCACCGTGCGGATCTCAGCCACCTTGTGACCCACTCCAACCTCCAGAAGATACGGTAGAACCGAGGTAGCCACAGCCGTTCCCGACTTACCATGGTCCGAGGAGGCGGCAATGACGCACAGCTTGCCCAGGAAGGAAGCAGTGCCATGGGCGGCGACCCTGGTGCCCTCGTGGATGTCGTCCATCACGCGGAAGAGCTGGAACCACAGCTCCTTCAGCTCCGGCTCGGGCACCTCGTCCACCTCCATGGCATCGGAAGCGGACACCCGCTTAACAAGCTCCTCCGAGCGCAGTTTCAACCCGTTGGAACGCTTGAGGAGATCTCTGACCGCGAGGCAGCAGGCGATTCGCACGCGCCACTCCTTGCAGGTGAGATTGTCCAGCAGCTCGCGCAGGATTTCCCAGTAGTAGCGCTCGGTCACCTCCTTCGAGTCACTCACAATGGTGTCCCAAATGGAGATCATCGAGTTCTGGATCTTGGGCGTGGGATCGTACTTGTAGCGATAGAGCCGCGGAATGATCCTGCCCAGATACGGCTGCATCTTCTGCCGGGACTCAGCGGAGAGAGTTTTCAGTCCAAAGGCCGCTCCCAGCTTGCTGGTCCAGTTGGCATTGTGATTGGCCAGCTGCATGAACTGGTAGATCATGTCCGGCTGGTTGAGATCCGAGGCCAGGGAGCACAGCTCCTTGTACGTGGTGATGTTGCCTCCCGTGGGCGTCTTGCCCAGCATACCTTCGGCAAAGATTTCAGTATCGCCGGTGACCTGGTTCACCTTTCGCTTGCCCCCAATGAGCTGATCCAACAGGGAGTTGGCCAGGTCGCTCTGACTGCTGGAGTCTGACAGGGAGTAGACTAGTCCCAGGCCACGGGAGGCCACATCCTGCACAAATTCTAGAGGAGAGCGATAAGGAAAGGGGTTAGTTTAAAAAAGCAATGCCTGGAGAAGCTGGAAACCCACCGCTATCATCGGAGAGCAGCTCGGTGAAGGCAAACTGCAGCAGCTCCTTCTTGGCCAGAACGGCGGGACGCTTGCTGCAGTGCTTCACTACGGCTAGTAGCCACACGGAGACGGCCTGCCTTGAGTTCGGATTGGGTTCGGTGACCAGGCGAATCAGCGAGTTCAGGAACTGCTCAAAGTCAGCATCGCTGCAGTGGACATTGACAAACTTATCGTCCGGCTTTCCCTTGTTTACATCATAGCCGCAGAGGGTGTTGACAATGGCCTCGGAGATGGCTATATTCAGGGCCGCATCCTTCTGCACCTTGGCAAGGGTAAGGAACTTTTCTAGATTGCGCTTGGTGAAGTGCTCGCCATCGCCGATGGCCAAGTAGCCCAGACATCTGGCCGCCTCTTCGCGAATCTTTTGACGGGCCGAAGAGCTGCGCAGCAGTTGGAAGACCACGCCAAAGACGACCAGCTTGGTGGAGGAATCAATGCTGGTGTACTCGGTCATCTCCTCGTCGTCATCAGCATCGTTGGTTGGCACCTGGATCTCCACCTTGACGTTTGGTATCTGCACAGCCTTGCCGATCATGGAGATGCACTTCACGGCTGCCGAGACAAGCAGCCATTGGGATTCACAGAGGGTTTTGGCTAAAAGAATAATAAAAATGTATCAAAATAAGAATCCTAGGAAAGGTTAAGAATCAATCTTACAGATAATCTTCACCGCATTCACAAACTGCGGCCAGTTGGCAAAGTCCTTGGCCTTCTTCTCCTGCTTGAGCATTGCAATCTTGCGATTGAAGGTGTGTCCCAGCACCAGGAGCCAGCCATGCTTGTGCTCCAATGTCTTTTGTGTGAGGTTAGTGAGGCATTCGCCCACCTCCTCGTCGAACTTGTCATCGGCCAGGCCGAAGGCCCAGAGAATGGCATAGACCTGAGCCACATTGATGCGCATTGTCTCGGACACGTCCTTCAAGGTGTTACCCAGCGGTTCCAGCAGATGCAGCTGCTTGGCAGCAAACAGTTCCGGAGCGGCATTCAGCAGGTCGTACAGACAGATGAGATTGGAATCGCCTGGGAAGAACACAGAAATTACATCACATTCTCCTACCTTCTCCAACCTCACTCACTTCTCTTGGCCTCCACACTGCGCTGGACAAACTGGACGTACTGATGCAGGGCATTGTCCTCCTCCTCGTCGTAGTGCGAGGTGATGTACTTGCGCAGCTCCTGGGTGTACTTCTCATCGCCGGGGGCAGACACCACGCCAGCCGAGTACCAGAGGCACAGGCGCAGATAGTCGAGCAGCTCCTCGTACACTTCCAGGCTGTAGGGCAGCTTGGTGCGGCCCACCACCACGCAGGTGTTGCTCTTCTTCAGCCGCTTGTTGGCCATCTCGTGGACGTGGGCCATCATCACCGGGAAGCTGGGCAGCACCACGCGACGCTGCTCCAGGGAGAGGTGATTGAAGTCACTGATGGACTCGCTGTTGGTGCGGTTCTCTGCCTGCTCGATGGAGGAGAGCAGGTTGTAGTTGACATGATCCTTCTTCGAGGTGCCATACAAGTAGGTGGTCACGTTCTCGCGCAGGGAGTTGCTAAGGTGAACAGAAATTCATATTAAATTGAAGAGAACTCTCATGGAGAGAATAAAGCTCACCGCTCGCCCGCAATGAGAAGCAACAAGTAGCGGGAAGGGGCATAATACTCCGGGTAACAGCTGGTTAGGAAAACACTGGTCACATTCTGGACGATCTGTATCTTGGACTCGGCATTGTCCAGCAGCATGGCCAACAACAGATGCTGCTGGCCATCCAGCTTGACGGCCGAGGGATCGTTACTGTCCTCCACCTCCATGGCATCGCTCTTCTCCTTGGTCTTCCAGGCGAACGCTGGAGCCATCGATACCAGTGCCTCGCGTATGGAGGAATGCAATTCGGGAGCACAGCTCGCCAGGTTGTTGAAGTAGCCCAGGACCAGCTTCAGGTCCTGACTAACGTCCTGCGGAAAACTGCGAGCATGCTGAGCCAAAGCGGAATATGCCGCATTCTGGACATCGTTCGGTTCGGTGGAATCGCGCCCGATGACTTTGGTGATCCCGGTGAGGATAACCCTCGAGACCTTTGAGACCAACTCTTGGGGACCACTGGGAGAAGAGGGATTAGTTTTGAAATAATATATATAATTTAGGATGTAAACTCACTCCCTGAGCACCAGTTCCACGAAATTCAACGCCAACACCTTGCACTTCTGGTTAGTGTTTGTCCCGAAGAGACCGTCAAAGATTACCTGCAAGCCCTTGGTCACGTTGATGCTCTTGCCGCGGCACTTGATGAGGTACTGCAGCAACTTCTGGCGAACTCGAGCACAGCAGGGACGTGTCTGGCGGTCCGTCAGCTTACTCTGGTTGCCAGCGAACAAGGTGTACAGCGGAGCGGTTACCGCTGGACTACTAAAGTCCAGCATGGTGCACAGCTTACTCAACTCTGCGATGGCTGGCGTGGCCACGCTGAAGCGTGTGTCCGCCGAGGCCACCACCAGGGGCACGAAGATCTGCACATCGGTGAAGACGCTGGCGCACAGAAAGCGAACGATGCCCTTCTTGACCTTCTCCAGTTCCTCGGCACGCCAATTATTGGCGATGATGCGCTTAAAACTATAGGGACTCAGTCCTGGCGGCACTTCCTGATCCTGGGTAATGCCGTACGGCAGGAGCAGCACATCCTGGAGTAGGGAGAGGAAGTTTGCACTGATGCCTGGCTTGTCCTGCAGGTTCAGAAGCTTCGAACGCTGTGCCGGATCATCTGGGATCTTAATCTCTGACAGTATGGGCAGCAGCAGGGCGAACAGCTTGTCCTGGTAGCTCTCCAGCTTGTCCTCGCTGCCCACCACTTTGCTGGCCAGCCCAGCCTGCTCTTCCAGCGGCATCCGCGGATAGCCCATGGCGATGAATATGATGGCAAAGTTCTTGAGGAACGTGCTGCTATCCTCCGCGGCATACTGGTCTAGCAGAGCCTCTACTGGGATCTGGACCTGGCCGCGCGACGAGAGGCGCCGCTTGATGTGGGTCAGCACCTCCACGACCTGCGCACCGGAAGAATTCACAAAGCATTAGTCAACCGGACCAAGCGAATTCTGCAGCGTCACGACGAGAGAAGGGGGAAAGACACCCCCCGGCGGTTCATTGTTTAAGCCCTGTACTTGCCTTGGTGCGCACCGCATTGTGGGGAGAGTTCATCTTCAGGATCACTGGGGCCAGAAACTTGCCCACTGTGGCCTCCAGCTTCTCGTCCGAGTCCGCATTTCCCAGACGCAACAGGACGCGCTCCAAAAGCTCTGCAAGCGGCGGAATGGGATATGTTGTTAGAAATTTATTTGGGTAACGGACTCCTCTTTCGAATTAGCTCTACATATCACCGACGGTGAAGCTATATCTGTATTTATAGCAGAAATTTTAATTTTACCAATTTCTGCATTTGGTCCAGTTTCCATTTTTATTGTTGTTTCTCCTTTACAGTGTGACCAATTTATTCTTCGCAGTGTTACCAGGTGACGTGAGCTTTTTGATGCTTCATTCGCGAAAAACAGCTGAGTTCAGCTTTATAGCCATGGCGCCAAATTTGAATAGAAATACAAATATTATTTTAAGAACCACTCTGCCCAAGGCGTCACAAAAACAATCTAAAATCAGGAGCCAGCTACAGTCTCTCATTTATTTTATTTATTTCTTAATATCCTAGTGCGACTTACCCTTATTGCACTAGTCAAAATAATAGCCATTTACAATAAGGAAAACACTTTAAATTCATATTTCGAGGCATTTTTATTAAAAGAATTCATCAAATAAAATCGATCAGATAATATATGTATATATTTAATGTTTCTGGTCAATTAAGACGTCTTGAACTCTGTAAAAAGAAAGAAAACAACAAAATTAGTCGGAAATCACAAGATTCATTATAATAAACATTTCCTTTGATAAATTTCAGTATTTCCACTTTTAGTGGAAAGAGTCAAGGTTCTTCAGCAATTTGTTTTATGAAGACCGTCATGATTTTATCATCAGAATGCCAAATTAAATTAAATATAGTAAATAAACATCTCAATACACACCTTTTAATGGAATATCTGCTGCGTCGGCTGAAATGCTGTGGAAACAAAAAGGAGACTGTGGGGAACAACAACGGTTAAAGTTACATTTTTGTTTTATTCAAAAAGAATAACTGCTACAAATATTATCTCTCCCGAATGGTGGTGGTTGTCCGCCTGGCTTAGTACTTCTTGAAGCTCTTCTTGGATCCCTGACCCTTGCTAACCTTCAGAACGTTGAAGCGCACAGTCTTGGAGAGGGGACGGCACTCACCAATGGTGACAATATCGCCGTGCTCAACATCCCTGCAAATATAGGAAAAAGTGGGTTTAGTAGAGGCGATTCTCAAGTTTAAATGTATTAAGGTTTAAGTGTAATTTCAGTATTTTTACGTTTAGTAAAAAGAGTCAAGTTCTTTCAGCAATTTGTTTTATGAAGACCGTCATGATTTTATCATCAGAGAAGGGGCAAATATAGAGTTCAGATCCAGTTCGGATTAGTTTACCTGAAGACGGGCGAGCAGTGCACGCTCATGTTGCGGTGACGCTTCTCGAAACGACTGTATTTACGCACAAAGTGCAGGTAGTCGCGACGGATGACGATGGTGCGCTGCATCTTGGCCTTGCGGACCACGCCAGTCAGAATGCGACCACGGATCCTCACATCACCGGTCCAGGGGCACTTCTTGTCGATGTAGGTGCCATCGATGGCCTGTCGGATGAGAGAAGAGACATGTTAGCTAGGGAATCGATGGCTTTTTAATAGGGTACAAGTTGCTGGCATCACCTCACGGGGGGTCTTGAAGCCCAGGCCCACATCACGATAGCGGCGCAGGATCTTCTTCTTGGTGATGCCGGGCTTGACCTTACGGTTCAAGTTAACACCGAATTGTTTTTGGAAGGCGCGCTCGTTCTGGTTAGTGCGGAATCACGTGGAGCACACGGGGGTGGAGGTCAGGTGGTGTTCATGTCAGGTTCAGGTTCAGGTTCGGCGTGCGGGGAATGAAATGGAAACAAACGGAAGGGGCGCAACATTAGTCGTGGTTTGCTCTGCATCCTCTTACCTCGGCCGGAGCACGGAAGCCCAGGCCAATCTGGCGGTAGAACCGGGGCCGCTTCTTCAAAGTGGGGTTCTTGCGGCGCACCACAACCACCGCGTGCTGTTTGCGGAACGCGCGTTCGGTTTGCTGCAATATACATTTCGTGTACACTATTTGAGACACCATGCGCTAAAGTGTGGTTAGGGCGAAGCTGCTCCGGATTGTTTGCTGCTGCTCAGTGCCTTGGTCATTCTATCGGTTGCCTCCGTCACATTCCACTTACACTCGGTCTTGGCAGGGTCTTTCCATTTTGCATCCGCGGTTTAACCCGCGTATTTCATTTATTTTACACTTTGTCGTGGATTCTTACCTGATCAGCCATGTTGATGAAAAAGGAAAGAGCGATTCGCAGCGTGACCGCGCCGGACAAATCGAAAAATACTATTAATCCCTCAAAAATATACTAAAATATACTATTTAATTTTTCACAATATAGCATACTTATGATATTGGCGTTGCCAGACTGATGAAAATGGGTGGAAAACTTCCATGGAAAAGGTGGGAAACCTTGCTCTAAACATTGTGGCTAAACTAGCAGTCCAGATATGGCCTGGTTCATATTTGGAGAGTTGGTTATCTGACAAATACACACCATAATAATAAACTTTAATTAATAATTAATAAATTTATTTAAATAAATATTATTTATTTTTATTTTTAAACTTGCAGTTAGACAATTCAAACTTGCAGTTGGCCGTTATTTTACTTTACTTTACATTGTATGTACGCCTCCTAGCGGAATTTAAAAGTAAAGTGTGCTACTACTGTTCAAAATGCTTTTAAATTTGAAAGGCGGGCATTAGTAATGTTCATTGTTGCCAACTTAGGTATTTTCTAGCCAGATCTGGCTATTTTGCATGATCAAAAACTGGAAACGACTCAATTTAGCTAGAGACAACATTTTTAGCTATTCTTATAAATAACTTAGCTAGTTTTTGGCTATTTTTAAAATGAAAATAAACTATTAAAAGGTGTTCAGTTATAAAACCTTTCGTACAATATATACGTTAAATAATTGATTAATCCCTAACAAAAAATGCTACCCCTGCGCTGTTACCTTTTATAAGAAAATACCATAAAAAAATGTGAAGCTATGTGAAGCTAACCGCTATTTTTTCGCTATTTTTTGGTCAAATGTGGCCATTTTTGGCTATTTTTAAAAGTCCACTTAGCTATAACTGACGACTCAGAGTTGGCATTACTAATGTTCAAGGAGGATAAAAAAAGGTTTTTTATAAATAAAGTTCAATTTCATTATTATTAAATAAATCTTTTACTTACATATCTCACTCATTTCCGCACCACCTGTTGAGGTAGAGTGATTGGCGCGTTTTTTTTAAAGTGGTATCCCCAAGAGGCATACTCCACTATAATAGGAACTATTTATTTCCAAATATTTGAAGAATAACTCTTGGTTCTTAAATTTAAGGAAGAATAACTCTTCGTTCTTAAACTTTTGGAAGAATAACTCTTCGTTTTTTAATTTTTGGAAGAATAACTCTTCGTTTTTTAATTTTTGGAAGAATAACTCTTCGTTTTTTAATTTTTGGAAGAATAACTCTTCGTTTTTTTAATTTTTGGAAGAATAACTCTTCGTTTTTTAATTTTTGGAAGAATAACTCTTCATTTTTACATTTTTGGAAGAATAACTCTTCGTTTTTTCATTTTCTTCGCTTATTTTGCTCTTTTTGGGTCGGGGGGTATAACCCCTAGCCAATTTTCTTCATCTTCAACATCATCTGTGAGAAACGTTGTAGGACGGTGTCTTCGTCTCAGATGTTTCTTTAATAAATATTCAACTGTAGT
>VNJO01008665.1:0-19806 GCA_008042535.1 Drosophila tani | reverse complement strand
AAGCTGGTGCAGGATGTCCACGAGCTGGCCGTGAAGGCGGGCTTCCTGCACTTCCTCCCCACCCAAACTCAAACCATAGAGCCTCTCCGCCTCGAGGATATAGTGATGGCAGCCATGGTCCTAGGCGGCGGCCACGCCCTCGCTGGTATGTGTTTCCTGGGCGAGCTGCTCGCCTAATGGGCTCACACTCAATCTCAATCGTTGTCCCACACAATCACGGGAATGGCAATAGTTCCGGCTGGCCATAAAAACGGTTAACACCCACGCCATCAAAGAGGAAACACCCCTAAGTGTATCACACAGTTTAAAGCGATTAGGGTCACAATGAGGCAACTGAATGAGGACCCGCATGCTATGTCCTTTGAGGACACTCAGGGGAAATATTTATAAAAAAGTATATATAAAAATGAACTTAAAGATTAAAGAAATATAGATGTTTTCAATGTGCACAAAAACTTATTAAAAGCTACCTCGAAATAACTATAATATTTACCTCTATTTAGAAATTTTTTTTCTTGGATTTAAAACCCTCTTTCCAACCCTAATTTCTGTAATTAAGGAAACGAATAACTTTTCAATAAAAAATGTGCACAATAAGTTAATTAAAAGCTGCCTCGAAATAACTATAATATTTACCTCTATTTTGAAATATATTTTTTTTTATTTAAAGCCCCATTTCCAACCCTAATTTCTCTCAGTACTTTTCAGAAGTGTGTCATGTGGGTGGGCCCTTTTACTCTACTTCTCCCAGCGGAAGTTGCCGAAAAATGCAGCAGTTGATTGAACATTGATTGACAATGGCTCCCGGACACAGGATACAGGATGACAAGCAGGGGGCGCGGCTCGGTCCACTGACAATCGATTCATGGACATGGACATGTACATGGACTTGGAGATGGAGGTAACTGTGGGGAAGTGGATTCCCTTTTGTTCGGCGAAACAATGGCGATTTGTGCACCGTGAGCAGTCCGGTTCCCCTGCCTTGTCCTTGTAATCCCCGATAATGGGCCATTGTCAGTATCGATGCCCGACGATGGCGATGCCGATGCCGATGAGCGATGCCTGCTTCTCGATGATGTTCAACGCCTGCCAATGACAGCCACTTGGGCTTCGATGCTTGATTGCTGGACGCACTTTGGCACAGAGACAGCGATGGGGATTGGCTTGAATTGGATTGGATTGGGTCTTACTTAAGTCGGGTTAAATTAGGTATTTAATAAGAGAATCCTGATGGATGATGGTTAAGGGGTGTGAAAAAGGGAAAGTAATTAGCCAATTTAAGGGAAGTGCTACGAGAGAGTGGGATTTAAATAGAGGAAAGTGAGGGAGGTCTAGGAAATTGAATATAGAAGTATATTTAAACCCATTAATGCTAAACCCAAAACCAACTACATTCAATTTAAATTGGCTTACTCTCACAAACAATGTCAAGTACCCCAAGAAGTTGCCATCTGGCCCATGAGGATTATTTCTGTTCCTCAAACTAATTTAAAAGTAAGTAATAATAAATGTCATTTCAATTTCAAATGGACTCTGGAACAAACATTCGGCGGCACTCGAAAGCGATAATTACACGCTTCGCAATTGAAGGGAAAATAACAGAGACCTTAAGTGGGATTACTTTTCGGGATTGTTGTCAGTTGTCAGCACTTTCAATCAAACGATATCGTGTCCCCCGGCCAAGTCCAAAGGTCCATGTTCTGGCCAGAATTTCATCAGGCTCGTGACTCAGTACTCCAAATAAGACGCCTCTTCATCCAATAAAATCGTAAACAATTACTTTTCACTTTTCGCATTTTTTTTTTTTGCGCTAAAACTTATCAAAACTGTTGCCAACTGCCAGGAGCGGCTCCTCTTCTCCCTACTGCCAACTCAAGTAAAGTTTCGTAAAAATATTGGCCAAAGTCACGGGCCAACCAGAGATTGCCATGTTGCTATCGCTGTGTCGTCACAAGGAATGTGCCGCGAAGATTGCCACCGATTAGATTCGGTTACAAACAACTCGAAGTATGTTAAGTTGTCAAGTGATAGCCGAGGGCTGTTCATTAGCGAAATATTAAAGTTCGCGGACTGTCATCGAGATTGCTCAGTACATATTTTGGCCAGAAGCTATTCGATGGCTTCTTGGGTGATATTCGAACCTCTTCAAAGCTAGTTTCATATTTGTTTTATAAAGAAATTCCTAGGAAAATATAGTGGGGGATTTTTCCTAGTCAAAGATTACAGCTGAGGCATATTTAAAATGGGTTATCTAATCCAGGCTATTAAGTATTCAGTCAACTGCAGGTATTATCTGTGCTTGGAGGACTTAAAACGTGATTTGTAAGGGCAGAAAGTGATTAATAAAAGGTTGTTTAATGGGAAATATATTGAGCTTTATTTTTTGTGCAAATTCAAGAGGTTTTTGAGCTTTTAATTTGTTCAAAGGGATTTTTCTAATGTGCCTTAAAGAGGAATTATATTGCTTAACAATTTAATTGGCTTAAGAATGAGGATTCATATTTAAGTTAAGGTATTCGGTTAACAAAATATTATTTTTTATATCTTTTTTCCTTTTTTTTTTTAAAACCTAAAAACCCAAAAATCGAAAGCCTAACCGCGGAATCCATGTAGCCGACCCCGCCCACCGTTAGATAACAGCTATTAACCAGGTTAATGGCAACCCCGTTGAGGTCGGCACTTTGCCACAAAAAACCAATAAGCCACCAAACCAAACAAACAAATCCGTAAAACTCAAATCAATCTTTATTTTGGCAACTTTTTCGCTTAAGCCAACTCCAATCAAGCGGATACCGCAAAAAGCTAATTAATTTTTTGTGCTGCCCATTTCGCCGTCAACGGCAGCCGAAAACGCTCATCAAACTAATTGGTCGGCGTGGGTGGCCAACTACTCCTAACTTGGCTTTAATTGCATGCGCCGTTCGACGGCCGAGAACCTGCCAAAGACAGGCATTTAAAAAGACGCAGCTCGCAGCTCATTGTCTGGCTAATGGCTTCCAGTGAGCCAAAAGCTGCCAAGCCAAGGCCCGGCCGAAAGCGTTGATTTTCTGCATATTTTCTGTTGTTGTTTTTTGTTATTGGCCACTTTGCCGTTTACCGTTTGGCCTTTTTGACTCCGGCGTGTCAAGCAGCCCAAGCTGCTTAATAAACTTAACAATTTAATTTGGCAAAACCAAAATGGCTAAGAAATTATTTGGCTTCGTTTTTGTTGGCATTTTTTTCTATTTTTGGGGAGAGAGAATTGATTAATCAAGAGGAGACTTGGATAGCCTTGTAGGTGGAGGTTTTATGGATTGGGAAAGTAAAAGTGGGGGGAAATCCTAGGAAAATGTTATAGATTTCAAGGAAATTCTAGGCTTTTTGGGGAGTTTCTATAAAAATTTTATGAGAATGATTGCCTAGGAACTTAGTTATTCTAAGATAAGCCTATAGATTATCCTAGATTATTTTTGTGAAGGCTTTTCTTATTCTTAAAATAATTGTTAAAAAATAATTTATTTATTTTTCCCCTTATCCCTATTGCCCATATAACTTTTATTTCCACCGGAAATGCTCCTTTGCTGATCGTGACAAATTGTTTAATAGCCTTCGGCAATAAAAAGTAAATATTTTCAGATGATTATCGAGTTGACAGAGTTGGCCCCACTTGAACTTTGTGGCCAACGGCTGACCAGCCTCCCCACTCTCCCCTTCCCCTGGCCTAGGCGCCACGATTTGCTGTCAATCAACGCGGGTGGTGCCCTCGGTGGGTGGTGCCATGTGGCTGCGGTGCTGGGGTGCTGGGGTACCACCCAATCACTAACAATGACTGATTACGATTAAGTACTTGGCCATTTGGCTTTTTTTCTTGGCGAGCCTCCATTTGGCCAAGAGGAAATGCGAAAATGTTTGGCCCATGAGTCACGACAATTATGAGAGATTTTGGCTAAAGGTTATAAGGAAACACGCGGGACAGTTTGAGGCAGGTGAAAGTTTGCCAGGAGGTCAAGAGAGATTGATGGGGCGGAAAGTTATCGAAGGAGCAATTATTACCTATTTTGGGTTATTATAATAATTATTAAGCTTTAAGGACATTTTTACGTAATTTCTTTGTTACGAAAATGGAATTAGTTGAACTTAAAACAATCTAAAAATATTCAATTAAATCTTTGACTGAGAATTTATATTTACACTAAAACGAAAATGTAAAAATGTATTTTTTAAATCGAAAGAAATCCCCTTTAGAGACTTAATAGCTCTGAAATATTTTAATAATAAGAAATTATAAAGTAAGAAAATATTTATTTAAATACTTAATGTAAGGAATTACAAATATTTATTTAAATATTTAATATAAGGTATTAAAATATACATTTTCTAGACCAAATTATTTAAAGAAACCCTTTCAGATAGCTCCTAGATACTTCATTTCATAAAACAAACCAATATTCCTCTCCACAATAATGCAATTCAGTGATTCCCTTTCAAATACTCAAGATGACCAGGCAAATATCGTAAAGTACGCCAAGCTTATCAGTCAATTGGGGACGACTGTCGGCTTTCACATACAAAAATATACCCTAGTATACGTAGTATTTAGTTATATCAACCCTCCTCCCTGTGGCGGGGATGACGTGCGAATTGGAGCGCCACGGCTGGCGGTGATTTACGATCCTTTGGGCTCGGGCTCGGTGGAAACCTCATAAAGATTGCCCCGAATAGCGAAATCAAAATAAATCGTAAATAAATCGCAGCGAAATTCCTTTCGCGGCCAAAGATTCCATGACACCCGGCTATATCAGATCGTCTCCAGTGGCATCCGCCTTTCTACGGCTGCGTCGGACTTTGCTATCGGATCGTATATTACCCGGACAGCCACAACCTTATCGGACCCGTAGAGGTTACCCACTGGCTATTTTCGATTCAAGTTTGGCGGTCAGGCTAATGAGCTCTAATTGATTCCCTTACAGATTGGTTTACGATCGCAGTGTAATATCTGGACAGGATCTTGCGGTTTCCTTGTTCTTTCAAGGCACGTGTCGTCCAGCCGTATTGAATTTTCGGACCACTGAAATTTACACTCGTACCGAGAGCAGCGAGCCACGTTTGTTACCAAACATGTAAACAAAAAACCGCAAAGCCAACAAAATATCCAGCCCACACACACGGAAAACGTGGCCTGCGGCCGATTCGTGTTTGACAAGTAATAAAAGTGATTAAAGCAAATCTAAACACTTGCTGCGAGCATGGAAGTGAGTTATACACTCGGGGCGACTCTGGAAAGGCAGGGGTCGAATCATTTGTTAATCAAAATGCAAATGTAATCAATAGAACGGAAGTTGCAGCCCCCCGCGACAGACCTGTAATTTGGTTATTGTAGTAAATGTAATAACATAATGGACCAGTCGGGTTGAAAAAAAAGGGAAAAGGGGGTGAACAGTGGGCTGGGACTTGGATTTTTGAATGCCTTTTTTAGGGGAGGTCAAGCTGGTGCTTCAAAATTTTGTATGAGATTTTTATTAGATTTATTAAACTTTATTCGTTTATTAATTCGTAATGAAACAGTAACTTCCTAAAACAATAGTTAATATTAAAGTATTTATATCAGTTAAATTAAGTTTATTTTTTCACCTTAAAATCCTTGTTAAATTTTCTATTGAAAATTATTTAAACACAAAATATTCCCCACGATTTCAGCCACTGTAACTTGCTTCAAAAAACTCCCCGCTTTTTGCCATAATAAGTCTAGCCGTGGCTCTCCCCTAGCTGCGCCCCAAGTTGCATGTCAAACGGCATGAACATGCTGCAAAAGGTCGCCCCATTCCCAACCCCCCTTAAAGCCACCCCAAACCCCACTTTGTCCACCTGACCCTTTGGCATTTCGGCTGCCATTTTCCTGCGGAAATGTGCGCCAAAATGTTTGCGTGCCGTCCAACGACTACGCCGAGTATGAGAATGTAATATGCTGGGGATATTTGAAATTTAAGAAAAACAACGTGCCAAGTAGCAGGGGTGCTGACATGCTATATATGCGATTTATATGGTCTATATGTGAGGACGGGGATGACTTGGCAAATGGCGCCGGCAAATGCGTTCATTGAACTGCCACTGCGATGCAATAAAATCAGCAAAGAAAAAAAAGGCACATTTAAAAGGAAAATAAATATGTGTAGGATAACTGGCGACTAAAGGAAAATGGGAGGAGTTATGGGCAGTGGGAAGATCTAAGACAAACAGTGAGCGGATTTATGGGGTCGCTTCGGGTCGCCTTGTAAGTAAGACGGAAGTGGAAGGAGGACGCGAAGCTGGCAACTGACACACAAATGGCAGGCGGGGAGGCCACCGCAGAAAGGAAGCTGTCGAAGGGGCTGTGGCAACCCTTGCGGCTACTCCTGGGGCACTGAAAAAATACTTATTCATAATTATATGAGCTTTAAAAAAATATTTCTTCATAGCTTTGGGACTTTCTAGGCACTTAAATGGCTAAGAAGTCAGTTCAAGGGACTTTATAAATTTAATTATAATTATATAATACATCTTAACGTTCTCAGATATTATTTATTATTATTATATACGTCATTAACCTTTTTTCCAAGCTCTGAAAGCCTTTAAAATATTTTTTTAAATGTCTTTCTCATCCTTATGCCCCACTGTCTTGCTTGTATGAGCTTTTAAAATATATTTCTTTTTTTATTATTTTGGGACTTTCCAGGAACTCAAATAGCTTAAAAGTCACTTTAAGTGGCTTTATAAATTTAATTAAAATTATATAATACATCAAAACTTGGCTAAATATTATTTATTATTATTATAAACTCCCTTCACATTTTTTCCCAGCTTTGAAAGCCTTTGAAATATTATTTTAAATATATTTCTCAGTGCCCTTATCCTTTTGCCTGGCTGTCTTGCTCTTTTTTTGTGTTTTTGGATTGGCAAACGGAAGCGAATTATGTTGCCTTATGCGACGACGACGAAAGGGTTCAAGACACAAGCTCCAGCCGCGGCGACATCCAGCTCGACATCCAGCTCCTGGGGTGCAGCCGTGTCCTGCTGGGGTGAAACTGATATGCGGACACCGAGGCACCGCAGCCAGAGATACAGATACAGTATCTGGTGGCCGGTATAATGTGCAGAAAATGCCTCAGATTTTAATGATCCATTCCGGGTATCGATTCCGCTCATTACTTACGCCTCGCTGGAGGTCTGTAATTGGCACGAGCGTCGGTACAACGCGGCGGATTAGTGATATTTCGGCCAACTGGCCGCAGGAAACTCCACAGATAACCGCAATTATTATAATCGAGGATTGATTTCCCAATCGGCCACTCAGACTCAGCTTTCGTTTATTATTAGCAACAAAAAATACAAATCAAAACGGCTAGTGACTTCTTTCATTGTTTTCGGGGCAACGATAAGATTTATTTTTAGTCTGATATAGAACATAATGAAATTCCAATTGCATTCGATCAGTTACTTGCTATTCAACGATGATAAATCAAATTCCGCTTGTATACTTATATTTAGCGGATGAACACGGGAATTCCGTGGAAGAAATATCACTTATTTTGCGATTTCCAAGCGTCACTTTTAAATTCCACATTTCTGCGGAGGAGGATCCATAAATTTCTGGCCGTTACCTAAGTCTAATTAATCTAGGAATCCAACTTGTCACTCGTGCCGCCGCTGAGTGAAGTGAAAAGTGAGAGTGAACGATTTTCTTGTCAGCTGGAAGGCCTTAAGAGCTATGAATATGGATATGATAATCCCTAGGAGTCAGATACGGATGGGTAATGACGCGGTCAAGGTCAAATATCTGAAAGCTGGGGGAATTTTCAATATTTTAGTTCACTTTCTTGGGAAACCTCTAGCAAGAGAGTGGTTCCACTTTACTTCGGTGGGTGTGTCTGGCAAAACCGAGGCAAAATTGTGGCAAATGCCACGCCCCTCTGGACGCAATTTGTTGCGCTTCGTTGCGCGTGGAAATTATGATTTTTGCTTTTGTGAAAATCTCATTAGGCGCTGCCTGAAAAAGGATGCCGATTTGGCCATAAATATAGGCTACCTGCCGCCTGCAATTTGCAACCCAAAACTCTGGAAAAAGCCCGACCGCCATCCTTGGGGTTAAGCACGTTACGTGGCATTTTAATTAAGCGGAGCAGCGTTTTATGGTCACTTCTTTAATGGTCCCGCATAAATTCTAGACTACCGACTCGGGTTCAGATCGAGGGCATAAAACGCCCGGCAGGCAGTCTGAAAGTGAATTTAATGGCCAAACGCTTTGTATCGGGAGTTATGCCGTTGATAACTATATCCCGCGGACTACTTTGTAGCGGATCGGTGATCCGGGTGATCGTTGATCGGCGGCGGCTCCTTATCGATTGCCTGATAAATGTGTCATTCAACCCGGGCGGCGGCAACTGCAACTGTATCTGGTATTTGTATCTGTATCTGGTAAATACGTTTTTATGGTCCTCTAAAGCCCTGCTTGCACTGGCTTTCACACTCATTATGGCGGACGGTGTTTGTACAAGCATTGGGCATGGGTAGGGGTCTTTTATGTGAGTCATTATTTAATTAAATTTTACTAAAAGGTATTTCCACTACTAAATTATAATTTAATAATTATTAAAGAAAATATTTAATGTCTCAAAAATGCCATACAAAATTGAAAAACTAAGTTTATTTAATTTCTTGTTCCAAGAAATGCTTAGAAATATTTCATTTAAGCACGCAAAAAATAATTATCTTCTAAGTTTGTAAAGAAAATATTTATATTTTTAATGCAGCAAGTATTTTCATTATTTATTTTTATTTATGACTCCACAATGTTATGCAAAAATTTAAAAATTAGGTATTTTTAATTAGTTTTCCCACAAATATTTTAAAATACTCCCTTTAAACATGCATAAATTAATTAATAAAGCATTGAGACAAGTATACAAACATTTCCTAAATTGTTTAACTTGAAAAGCATTCATGATTGATAATTTATTTATTTATTTATGAGTTTTAAGCGATAAATAATAGCATTCTCTGGCCAAGATAAATAAATATCACATGCCAAGTTAACTCAAGTAAATTAACGACTCATAAATTTCTACACATGCTCGCCTTATGACTCGTATTTTCAACAAAAAAATGTTTAACTGATTCATTAAGATTCTAGGAATTCCAGAGTAACCTTAGTTTAAGCGGAGTTCGATCCATATATAATTCCAATACAGTTGCCTTAATTCGTTTATTATAATCCATTTATAATGAATGCTTAACCATAAACTGCTCGTGATCAGCGTTCATTTTGGCTTAAACGATTTTAAGAGGAGCTCGATATGTATATTTTTTTTTTGCATATCTCATGAGCAGCACGACATCCGAATTGGAAACGGAATGATTTATTTGCATATGCAACACCGAAATGCACTCACAAAATGAGCTTTTAAGTGGCCCGCCGGCCCTCCACTTTTGACTTTTATTTTTTTTAATTTTTTCAGCTTCACCCTTTTTGGGGGGAAACAAAAATACATCGAAGGGAACTGTCACCAAGTGCTCCACTTTTGTGTGTAAAGCTTATTAAGAAATGCTTATTCCGCTCTCTGTCTCTTTCTTCCTCGTTTTATCGAGTTTAATGGATTTTTAATGAGTCCAAGTGAGCGGGGCTTTTGACGGCATTTTTTTTAATCCTGTTTGCCTTTCAGGAAGGAGAAAGATAAAGGAAAACAATTTAAGGGCAGGGCAACATAAGATCTTATCGGGGATTTATAAAATATTTTATTCATATCTGTTCATATCTGTTTTCTTCTCTAATTTATAATGTTTAAAAACATAGATACTTATAAAAACATACATGAAGTATATAATGGAATTTAGGCATCCGCTTCGTTATACTCAAACTCGACACGAATGTACTCAGTTGAGGGCTCGTCCTCCGAGGCTGGTGAGATCAATTCTTCATAGTAAGACTTTACCACAATGAGGGAATAGCCCAAAGCGACTGGGAAATTGTTATAAAAATTGTTATAAAAATTATTTTAATCCATTAATCTTACTTAGTCTGAGCAGGGCCCAGCCACTCAACAGCCCGGTGACGAGTGTCAACAGAAACACCGTAAAGTTCACCAGAAACCAGACGCCCACGAGCAGGGGATTAGCCTAAGGTGGGAATATCTTGATTTAATCTTAATTTAATTTTAATAATTAATAAGACCTACAGTACAGGCGCCAAAGATCAACATGAAGTGATCCATGGCCAACATGTAGAAGACGCTCGAGCATCCAGCCACACAGATTCTGATGTCCATTTTGCGGAAGAACCCAAGCAGCCAGCCGGGATACTCCTCCCGGATCAGCATTTGCCAGCCGATGCTCCCGGCAATAAAGTCGATGGTACCAAAAGTAATGCCTGTGATCACGACACCCCAAATAAGGGGCATGCAACACAAGAAATTTCGCACAAGCATTTCGAAAAAGGAAACTCTAGGCTTCGTTTTGATTTGTATAAATTTTGAAAAGTAATAAAAGAGCTCCTTGATTTTTCTCTGATATTTCTACATACATTTTAAAATTCTTAATTAGCAACCAGGACACCTGAAACGAAACTGAAACTGAATCACCCCACTCGGCAGCAAGTCGCCAGAGAAGTCCCAGCTTACTGAAATTACAGTTAGTGGCGGACAGTAATCCTACACAGTCGTCTCCCTAGTATTTGGCCATCGTACAGTTCCTGGAATTCTCTCTGGCACCGCCTAGACAGCAATTAGATAGACAAAGACAATGCCAAACAAATCATGGCAAATACAATAAAACTCTGTGGCATGTTATCAGCTCCGAATCAGACGTAACATCAGTCCCGCGGGGCACTCGAGTGTCGGGCCCTCAGATCGGCGGCGTTTCGGTTTACAACGCAAAAAAATACCAGAAAGGACGGTCTAGCTGGGAGTAACCGAAGCGGGGAACACCCTTTGGGGTTTAATATTTAAGAAGAAGTAATCAGAAATTAGGCTTAGTTACTTAATGAGAAAGTATTTGATACAGGAACCCCTAGAAAAGCCATATGCCTCGACCATAGAAATCGGAGGTCGCAGAAAGCATAGCCTACTTTGGGGATATTTACACTAATCTGCCTTGTGGCTCTCAGAATTGTAAGTTTGAACTTAAATTTATTATGTGGCTAGCTCAAAGAAAATACTTGGGTTATTCTAGACATCGTCTCTGATTTATAGCAATTTCCACAAATTATAATACCCTCTCTCAAAATATGATAAAGCAAAAAGGGTCTACAGTCTTTGATCAAAAGAACGACTGACGCGGAAGCGGCCCAGATAGCTGATAGCAGATAGCAGCTGGCATTCCACGCCCTCGCTTAGTCATGGCTAAAATATTTAACCAAAGTCTAACAGCAGGAACTTGCATAAACATCGCAGACCGCAGAACGAAGACTCGAGACCCCAGCCTAAGGTCGTTCCCCTGGCACCATCGATAACGGAATTTGGCACTGCAAAATGTGCGATCGAGTGGGAGAAGTCAAGTGGTTGTACCTACTATAGATCTGGCCCTGGGTACTTCACTTCAATTATCGCCCAGGAATTTTAATTGAGCTTTAGAATCACGGCCCACCTATTAGCTAACTTGCACGCAACTGTACTAGACTATTACTAAATACTAACTAAGTGTGACTGACCTAAGTCAAAGGCTGATAAGAAACTTTGTCTGTCGAGACAGGTTTCTTTTTTGGAAACCAAGGCACTAAAATAGCCCTGACCACTAGTTGGATTAGGGTTAAACCAAAGTGATGGGTTTTTAATGCCTTCCCCTTTGGTGGAAATAAACAAATATAGAATGGAAACGTTGGCCAGATGTTCGAAATTGGTCAAAACTTAGGGCTTACTTAGGATAAGTACTTAAAGATTTTAAATCTTATTCGTAATTAAATGGAAGCCACAAGGTCAAGGCGCCTTTAAGTACAGTTGAGTCAGCAATCGAGACGCCTATCGCTTGGCGTGTGGCAAGGCTTTTTTTTTTTATCGTTTTATCGATAACGCCGAAAATGTTGCTTCAGTTGTTAATCCAAAATACAACAAGACATTTGACAAGCGCACTAATTGATTTGATTCTCGTGGCATTGCGACAGTAACGATGATCGTGGTCTTTGTACCCTGCAAAAATGTGGCAATGTTTGTTTGTTTGCCTTGTGAAATGCAAAAGTATGTTAAACTCACCGAAAAAGGTTGATATTTATATGATTTCATAATTTGTTCGAGTTGTTTCTAGGCGGAAAATATAATTTCTTTCAAGAACTAGAGCTTGACCACAATTAGAGCTAAAGCCGGAAAAGGCTTCAACTTAAGTCCAGCGGAAAGCAATGTAAATTCTCTATTAGCCTCACTTTTTTTGTGCTTGGAAGTTTTAAATATTTTGGCTATCAAAAAATACCATAAAAACCCTAAGAAAATTGCCAAAAAAATGCCCTTGGAAACAAACAATTTTTGGACATACAAATTCTACGAAAACGAGTGCTTTGAGTCACTAATTCTACAAAAGAACTTCCTCCGGTCTTTTTTGTATCTAGCAGATAGACAAATAGAACAGAATGGCAGAAGAAGACCATAGCCAGGTGGAATATTCCAAGAGCCTTTTGGGTTCTTTAGCCGCCAGTGTTGCCCCACCACTGATAAGACCAAATGCGTTTTGCAATAGCGGAACAGGGTCTGTAAGCCCCACAATGTTTGTCTTCAGACAACGCTGAGGAGCGTTGCATGTTACAGGAAATAAACAAGAGAACAGCCTAGAAAATGTAGTAATTATGCAGCTCAAATAGACGTGTCTTTATAGCACATTTTCAGTCCAAAAAACACCGGGAAGCATGGATATGGCATGTGGCATATGGCAGAAATCATCATCATAAACAGCTCTGTTGTCAACACAATCGCAATCTCAGCCACAAAAAAAAAAAGGCCGCCTGGCGCTCAACTCCCTTCAGAAATGCTCTATATAAAAATAATAAACTCTAGGGGAGGGGCTACACTGAGCGGAAGTTTGGTTTCTGATAAAAGCGCGGCAGAAAAGGAGAGTTCTTTGGGCGCAACCCAAAAAAAATAAAGAAAATAAAAAAGAAAGCTCTGGTTCCTGCGGGGCTTTTGTGAATTGGAAGCAGTAAAAAATCAGAGTCGGAGTGAGGGATCTCTAAGTAGGTCACCTGCAGTTGACACAAGCTATGGCACTGACAGGTGGGTGTGGCCAAGTGAGTTGGGAGAAAGTGATCGTGGGGGGTCATCATCATTATATCATGAATTATTACAATATTTCCCATTTATGGGTGACCTAAAAAGGGGACATTTTGCATTAAGAACGGAAGGAAGGGTTTGTTGTTATAAGAGTTATTTAATTTACAATTTGTGATAGGTTTTTCGATAGGTTTTTAAAGGTGGCTTTGGGTTTAAATATTAAGAAGTGTTATTTTTCTGCAAGCTTTGGGTATTAATCAGAGTAATTATACCTTATTTTGAGGGAGTTAAAATAAGGGGTTACTTAAAAACTTGGTAATAATATTATAAGAAATTAAACATCCCTTTGAATATTTTATTTTTTTAATTTTTAAGGAAACTCAGGAAGAGAATATAATGTTTACCTACAAAGATCCCAAGATTAATGGATCATTTATTAGTTTTTTGATTTGTTTTATTTCAAAATAAGAAGAAATAATAAGAAAAAATAAACTCCAAACATTTTCCTTTAATTAATATTTTATTTTTCTTTAATTGATAATGACCTATAAAGTATTTCAAAATAGAAAGAAATATATATTTTAAATTCCAAACATTTTTCTTGAATTAATATTTAATGGCCGATAAAGTAAACCACCGAACCGAAGCTTTTGCGAAACCCATTCCCCCCAAGATTGATAAAGAACGATAATACATTCCTAGCCACTTTGTAAGCGCTTTCGAAATAGCATTCTTTACCTTTTATTTATCATGAATAATTACCGATAACCCCCGTTTATTGTACAGGAGCCATTATATT
Source organism: Drosophila tani (assembly GCA_008042535.1). NCBI lineage: Eukaryota > Metazoa > Arthropoda > Insecta > Diptera > Drosophilidae > Drosophila > Drosophila tani. The sequence goes on along the minus strand of VNJO01008665.1, from coordinate 5,808 downwards.
TCCGTTTCTGCGATAATTCCGCGCCATAAAACCGCACAAAGCTTCCTACTCTGCTGCCACCAGCAAACAAACAGAGGAAAAAAAGCACCTGAAAGCCAATCGATTATCACTTTCGATGAGCTGCCAAAAAGGCGCTTATCTAAGTGCGCAAATACCAAGGAGCCCTAGGAATTTTGCTCAGTGCACCGGCCGTCCGTCAATGCCGACGACATCGCTTTATCGACAGAGGCGGAGAAATGCGTGTCAGATAGGACAGCTCCGAAAGGAGCCCGAGGCACGCCGCGGCCATATCTGCCATTTACTATAACAAATAACAATAATATGGAAAAATAATTGTGTCTCCTTGTTTGCTCTATATGTCACCCGGCAAGCGCCAGCCAGCCATCGAGGCAGGTGGGAAAAAAAGGTAAGGTGGAAAGGTAAGGTAAGGTAAGTAGGGTCTTCGCCTTAGCCTTCCCCAGTTAGATACCCGCGAGACTCGCGCTCGGCCTGTCAGTATCATTATATTAATCAATAAGAGCAGGCCGATAAGATTGCTTTGAGCTTCGTCTGCCTGCTATCAGAGGAGAGGGGGGAAAGGGGGAGGGGAAGAAGAAGGGGTGGGGAGGGTCTTGGGCAGCCAGTGGGAGTGGGTGGGTGCTTGTGGGTAGTTATCCTCCAAGCACTTGCCAGAAGAAAACAAATTAAAACAAAATAATAGGATTCCACGACTAAAAAAAAAATTAAGCGATTTGGAATCTCTTTTTTCGATGTCTAAAAGTATGCTTTGGGAAACATAAGTCTCTATTTTCTCATATAAAACTTTTAAAAATCAAATTTACAGCTTAAAAATTTAAAATAAAATTGTAGCTATTTGAAATCTCTTTCTTAGGTTCCAAAAAGTATGCTTTAGTAATATAAACTTCAATTTACTCATATACAACATTTTATACCCTACTTTTAGGCACTTTTTAGAGAGTTTTAGGTGTTTAAACTTGTTTATTTGATAAATATAAAGTTTTTTAAAGTAAACTACATGAATTTAACTCAAGAATATACCACAATTTTACCCATAAAAGATGGATTCGCTATTTTTCTCCCAGTGCCCTTCGATAACATTCCTGACTGACACATTCGCGCACCAATTGATAAATCCAATGTTTGTCCAGCATTTATTATTATTATTAATGTATAAATTATAGCGCTTGTGCCTGGCAGGGGGGGCTCTTTTCATCACCTTCTCCCTCTCAAGATCACTATCATGGCCCCACTGTGCCGCCCATCAATTTCGCCTGCGACAATAATATTTACATAAAAGAAAAAAAACAGGCAAATATTCGCCAGACCAATTTGTTATTCAGAGTAATAACCTCGCGAAACATCTGCGCAGTTAAGGGGTCCCATCTTAAGTTGCCATTTATTTTAATTGGTCGGGAGCCTAATTGCCAGGGCTTATATTAGGCGGAGGGGCTTAAGCATCTTGGCCCTTTTTAGACGCACTTGTTTTGGCCGTGCTTCAGATGATAAGAGCCCCGAAGCACATGTCGTCTGGCCAAGTGCGACGGAATTAAATTTATATAAGGTGTGCGATTGGCAAATTACTCGGCGGTATTTATAACATTTCCAAAGATATGATAGCAAATTGTTTTCAAGGGGTAATGGCGAGTAGTTAAAGATAGAGAAATACGAGATATTTCGAGGATATCAATTGGTAAAGTTCCAGGCAAAACGACATCGATATCCCCGCACACTCCACCCGAACCCGAGAATACATCGGAAAAGTGCAGTACTCGTATTTGTCCATGCATTAGCCAGAGTCAACAAGGATGGAAACTCCACTTTGGCAACCGGAAATCGTTGTGTGAAAGTCGGAAAAGCATTTTACAGCAAAAGCCTTTTAAGGCTGAAGAACCGATTCGATTCTTGCCGCCGCGTCGCATAAATCAAAATCACTTCTGTCTTGGCTTTTCAACAGAAAACCAAAAACTTAATTTACGACTTGGCCGCGGGATCATATCATGCTCATATCATATCAAATTATGTCCAGATAGCTCGGGCCCCTTGTCCACTTTTCCATATCTTCTCGAGCTGTCTGGGTCGGGTCCGCCTGGAGCCACAAGATTGGCAGTTCGATGCTAGATTTCGTGGGGATTTATCTGTGTTTTTGGGGGGTTTCAAGGGAAATAATTGGTATATAATAGGAAAATTAAAGAGGATTAAGAAAATGACTAGAAAAATAAGAAACTTTTAAAATAAAAGAGTAAGGGAATAATCTCTAAGTATTTATTATAATTAAAAAATATTTTTATTAATTGGCTAAGCTTATATCTATTTAAAAATAAAAAAAAATAATATATATTCAAAAATTAATTAACTCGACCATATGACCTTTGAGTTAACTTTGAATCACGGGAAACCCCACTTCCCACTGCCAACTTATTTCATTAATAACTGACAAGTACAAAATATAAATAGAGTAAGGCACTCTAATAAAAATTAAAAAAATATTACTCACAATAAGGTCGCAAGTTAATAACTAACTTTTCGTAGTAAAGGAATGTCGCTTTGACCTCCACGTTGCCTCCTAATCTCGGGAATTCCCCCATGAACCAGTGGCAACTATCATTCACCCCGATGCTTCCGAGGTAGTAGGTATAGCATTCTTGAGGTAGCCCGATTTATCAATGCCAGCCGGGGGAGTGATTGCGAAAAAGAAAACACGTTTTTTAGCAACCTCTCCTATCGGAGCAAAGCACGTTTCTAAAACGCGACGAAAACTTTCCGCTGTTGACCAAAACAATGCCGATCAAGATAATCACCGGAATCGATCGATCGCACCGATATCGAGAATAACAATAACAGGCTTGGATATATTTTTGGGTAACCTCCAGCTCTAGCTCTTATCTGGTAAATGCAATTAGAGAGACCGACTTACATACACTTAGCTCTTGGTATTTATAGAGGCAATACCAAGAAGTATATGTACCATATATACCACCCGCCCCTCTATATCTTTCGGTCTGCGCTATCAGAGGAGCTTGCCAGAGGCTCCAGACACCACCGAAAAAAGCAGTACTCCCATCTATTGACAATTCAATTAACGTTTTGAAATAATTTCCTGATAAGCACAACGCTCTTTTTCGGGGCCACGCACCGAGAGGTGAGAGAAAGGAAAAACAGCACCCAATAATAATAGCCGAAAAGAACGTTTAAACTTACTAATAAAACCACAAGCAGAGACCAAACATTTATCATTAATTTCAGTCATAAACCTGGGGTCTCTTGGCAACTTCTAGCTAGACGAAAGAGGGAATTTCTTTCAGGAACTTTAAAAATTCATCTACTCTACATTAATCGAACTTCAGAATTCTCCTATACTAAATTCGTTATATTTTAACATTTTTCAGTATTTTTAATAAAATTTTCCATAACTTTCTAGGACTTAAAAAAATCTTGAAAGTAAAACCACTTCGATTTCATAGGCTTTCCTCGCCTAAACTCTTCTAAAAATTAAAAATAAAAACCCTATGATGTACAGGAAATGTTAGTTCTTTAATTTGAACACCAAAAATATCAATGGAAACTTTGGCTGAAACTACGTGCCAGATAAATCCCGTCTTATCTGGATTTCATTGAGGGACTTGAACGCCGTTTTTGGCTCAGCAAGACGCCTCTCGATAAGATTATTGGAAGTTCCCCAAGAAATACCCATAAAAGATACATTTTACACTACGAATTTCATGTTCTTGCGTTAAGTTTTGATTTGATTTCGTCACAGAGATACTCGATTTTTCCTTTTCAAGTACAGATATAGATATCTTCTATAACGCAAGTCACACTTGCCTTGGCGTCTGGTGGCGCCAATCAAAATCGACGCAAAGCCACCATAAAAAGCGCCGCTAATTTGGCCCTTGATTGCTCATTTATTTGCTCGGCACACGTTCATTGCCGATTTGCCGCCGCCTGTAAAAATACATATTAAGCCCGACTGCATTAGTTATATTAAATTCGACCCATCCATCAGTCCATTTCCTATAAAGGAGGCTTCAATCCTTCGACACAATGGAGTATTACGAGTGCACTGAGTCAAAGGAGTCACTGGCGACATTGGAGTCAAGGTTCACTTACTTGATTGGAAATCCCACTAGATATCGACTCATAAAATCTTGATTTATGTGCAAACTTTAAACTATAAACTACTTAAGTTTGGCGAGTCTGGAAATTAATATCCGCATTGAGTAAGTAGACAAGTTTTTACATTAAAAATTCAAAAGTGAAAAGCTTTGGGCAAGAAATATATTAGGAAAGTGATAGAAAGGTCAATGGAAAAATAATAATAATTTATTATGAGCAACTTTCTAATATGAAAACAGAATTAAAAATATAAATTTAAATAAAAAACATATTTTATAATATAAATTAACATAGAAAAAAACATATTTTTCAAGCCTCAAAGTTTACCTAACTATAGAAATATAATGTAAGTAAATTAAATTTTCTCAATTATATTTAAACCAAAAAAGCCGACTCAACCCCCATGAAACCTCAAAGTCCAACTGAATTCCTCAAAAGTCCAAACATAGCCACAAATATTTGTTAAAACAAATAAAAAGCACAATTTTTAACACTTCTCTTTGGACTTTATCTTCACATCCTCGTTGATTGCAAATGGAATTTTTTGAATATCCAATATTGCCAAAAATAATCACAACGCCGGCTTACTATTTGCATATTCGAGTAAATGAAGAGGTTCAGGCCAGAGTCAGAGTCAGATGCCTAGGGCATGAGAGGCACTCGATGAGAGCACAATAAAAAATACTCGAAGCGGCGAACAATTCAATCAACTCGTCGTAACAGCCTCGAGCCAACTCATGCCAAAATAATTCGCGAAAAAAATTCATAATATTGTTGTTCATTTAGAACAAACAGGTAAATACTTACAGGCGAAAGTCTGGGGCGGGGAAACGGAACTGGGCAAAGACGTCGTCGTCGGTGTCACGCCCATGGAATGCCAGATATTTCAGTCATTTATTTCGGCACATTAACATCCAACATCGATGTCGACACCCCGCGGGCCATACTTCAAATTGATTGCCAAATAAATTAAAAGTGTAAAAAATTCAGGGGAAACGTGTAAGAATCGGAGAAACAGTATAATTTAATTAGCGCGCCCGCTTGTTCGGCATTTTTATAATTATTTACCCGCCATTTCCCATGTAGTTTCCCCCGTTTATTATTATTATTTTTTATTGTTTTCATTTCAACAAATATTTGCCCTGATAACGCCCGATGAGGCTGTGATTCCCTTCTTCTGCCGATAAAATATTTGGCATAGTTTCGGCAGTTGGGAGTGGGTCTGGGCTTGGCTCTGGCCAAGTTTGTTGCCCGCTCGGGGTTCGAGGCTGGCGGATGATATAACATTTGATATTATTATCGAATATTTGCGCACGCGTCGATACTCGCCCTCAAGGGCACTCGAGGCCAATATTTGTCTTCCCGTCGGTCGGTCGCCGGTGCAAATATCTAAAATGCGATTATCAAAAACTGTTGCACTTTAGCGGGGGCCTTCGCAGTGTGATGAACTTCCCCCCGAGAGTCACGGCCAGGCGAAGGCAGCTGACTAAGCCAGCCAACAGTGCGTATGATTAATTTTGATGAGCTCAACTGGAAATGTGTTTGGTTTGGATAAAGCGAGGACTTGTACTCACCATCAGGAGGTAAATAATCTTGGCATAGACCGTAAGCTGTGGTAACCTGCAAGGAAGGAAATAAAGGGTGCTTAATAATATAAATAAAATGTTTTATATTTGATAACTTATTGATAACTTG
>VNJO01008652.1:0-22680 GCA_008042535.1 Drosophila tani | reverse complement strand
AGCTATTATCATTTCAAAATACCTTTCAAACGACATATAGCACGTTTCTGTAGCTTTAGTCGTTTAGAAGTTATGGGCGCGGAAAATCTAGCTTTTTTAGCGGTTTTCCCGCCAAACTAGCGGGAAATCAAAAAAAGTTGTAGAACAAAAAATGTTCAGCTCGAGCTGTTTAGCAAAATAAAAGTAGTTCCAGGACTTTAAAACAAAAACATCGACACACAGACAGACAGACAGACAAACAGACAAAAAACAGGACAAACGTTTTCATTTCGGAAAGGCCGTTGAAATCTTGTTTATTGAATATCTTTTGAACGGAGTATCGGATCAGGATGATCGAGGTGTCATTCGACGCGTATTTAAAGCTAGATCACAACAACATTAAAAATTTTGGGATTTTTGCTCCACCGACCCCAATGGCCCCAATTTTCAAAATTTTCAATTTCGAACTTTCACTCTAATTTCTCCCAAACTAATCCGTTTTTGAAAAATCTTAGTATGCAGTTTCAAAGAGGTTTACAATACCTTTCGATTAAGATATAAATGGTTCTGATCGGACTATCGTAGCAGATTTTCAATTCTACGGCTGTATATAGTAGTCTCCTTGCGCACCACAGTCTCGGTGCTCATCGTCACTACGTGGACTGCCGTCCACAGTGATGTGAGGAATAAAGCACCATATACACTTGATTAGTAATATTTATTGTTCAGATTTGTGCGCTGTCTCGGGCTCACTCGCGACTTTTCCCTTCTCTTCTATACATTATTATTCATCACAGATGCTCTCTCTTCGCACAAATCAAAATAAATTTAATGAAATTATTATCATAAAGTAACAATTTGTTACAAGCTCCGATTTTTTGTTCATAATTCCTTTAGCTACATAAATGGGCGATGACATGGGTTCAGGACCTCAGGACTGTATGGAACTGGTTTAGGGATAACCCTTTTGTGTGTGTGTGGAGAGTGGATAATTTATTTAGTTTCTATAAGTTATAATATGAAAGCTTTTCTAGAAAAAGTGTTGTATCACATATATAAAGGAAGTGTTAAATATGTATTTCCTTTGTCTACCATTCGGGTTGTGGTTGTGGTTTGTTGTTTAACTTTAAGTCAAAAGTCATAACAAAGTTTTTTCTCTCTATTATATATATTACAGCATATATTTATATATAGGCATGTGTAAATAGAGTAATATGTAAATGTAAAAGGTAGCCAATTGAGTGCATATTTCGAAAACAGTTAAAATTAAATTAGGGAGATTAAGAATCTTTTTGAGAACTATTTAACTTTGTATTTATTAGGTTTTAATAATTTTTTATGAAACTGTACTACAAGCTTAGCTCTTCTATTTTACATGACAATTACATTTATTTACTTTTTTTTTAACATAGCGTAAGTTAATATGTTAAAGTTATTTATTATATATAAATTCTGTTTATAATACTCGCAACTTTTCTAAACACAATTGTTACGACTGGGAATCGAACCCGGGACAATGAGATTCATAGTCCAGCACGCTACCCATCGCTCCACAGAAGCAAATCAGACAACATTGAAAACCGGATTTTATTTGTGTTTCGACGAAACACGGACTGCCAGTGTTCCGTAAGATTACAACACTATTAATCAAGACAACATTAAAGCAAAATTAAATAAAAATAAAAGGATCGTCAAGCACTTGCTTTCAACAGAGCGTCAGCAGATAAACGAAGAGTAACTACGTTCGTGTCAAATGCCCAAGGATCTCAATCTCCTAAAACCCGAGATGGACAACCATAAGTAGAAATCAATGAATATAATTCAAAATTAAAAGTAAACAAAAGTAGAATAAATAAAAATAACCGAATATAAGATGTTGACCCCGTGGCAGGTGAACACGGAATGAGCCTTAATACAGTTGACTTTTCCAAGTTGACTTGACCAAGTGGGCCAGTGTGGCTGTCCTTTTTTCTAACCCCTCCTTCTCAGTTCTCGCGTTTTCGGGATTCTTATTCGATGGTTGCCAGTGTTGCCCCCTCGATGGCGGTGTTGCCACTGCGACCTTGACAACACGATAATACTTACTTTAATTTCCGTTTAGCGTTTAATTTTCAGTTTAAAATTTGATGACATTATCGTGATCTGGGGGTCCAACTCTATCAGAATTTCCCATCAACGGGCTTGGAGCAATTCAAGTGTAAACTAGTGTAAACATAATTGTTAAGACTCGGACTCGAACTCGGGACCATCAGATTCATAGTTCAGCACACTACCCAACGCTCCACAGAGGCAAAACAGACAACAACATCGAAAACTCGAATTTGCTTTGGGGTTCAGCGTTCGGTTACCATAGGGTTGTTCAAGGAAGTACTCATTGGGTAGGTGGTTCAGTGTTCGTTTTCCGTAGGGTTATAAATGGTTTCGCGTTCGTTTATCTTAGGGTTAGTCAAGGAAGGACACATATACTAAGTGGTTCGACATTGGTTTACCATAGGGTTATAGGCTGTTCGGGTTTCCTTTATCATAGGGTCAGTCGGTGAAGTACCCATGTGGTAGGTGGTTCGACGTTTGTTTACCATAGGGCTATAGGTGGTTCGGGGTTCGTTTACCATAGGGTCAGTCAATGAAGTACTGTACACACGAACTAGTTCGGTAGGTAGTTCAGGCAGTACCGGTAAAGATCACTCAGAATCAATAGTGTTTTGTCGTAATTAGATACGAGTAGGGAAAGAATTGGTGAGAAGAAAACCACATCAAATGAAAACCACATCATCCTTCAACGTTATTGTTCATTTGTCTTTATTCTCAAAAATCGTGGCGAACATGGCATATGTAAATATATAACTATATATATATATCTGGGGTATGGCATGCCGCCGCTTTGCAATACGATTAACAAACAGATATGTCTTAGGGAACTAGGCAAAAAAAAAGATATACATAGGGAATATGATAATATCGTCGTGTTAACCTGTGAAATATCAAGCTGGGTCCGTCGTTAAGTATTAATCAAGGTTGTAACACGCAATGCGATAGATTGTGTATAGGGTTAACGTCGGTCTGCCTAATCTGCTGCCTAAACTACGCTTACCAACTATGGACCAATCGCGGGACTAATCGAGACCTATCTCTAGCCTAAGACTAAGTATTTTCGAAGTGTTAAATGCAATGTGTAAACCAGCCCCGCTTCCAGGACCAACATTGATGGTCATTTCATATACATATACAAGTGTTCTGTGGCGTTGCCGCCAGTTGAGACGAACAGAAGGAAAAAAAAAACAGGATCACAAAGAATATATCTTAAAAAGTATATATCTTATGGAGATACCGCCAGGCTCTCTCCGAACGCTCAGTCGGAGAACTTTGCCTTGAGCTCGCGACGCAGGATCTTGCCGGTGGGATTCTTGGGTACCTCGTCCACGAAGATGACGCCGCCCTCGAGTCGCTTGTAGTGCGCCACCCGCTCGGCGACATAGGCGGCTATCTCCTCGGCGGTGGCCTCCTGGCCCTCACGGAGCACCACAATGGCGCGCGGCGCCTCGCCGTTCAGTTCGTGGGGAATGCTGAAGACGGCCGCCTCCAGGATCTTGGGATGATCGCGCAGCACTGCCTCCAGCTCGGCCGGCGGCACCTGGAAGCCCTTGACCTTGATCAGCTCCTTCATCCGATCGGTGATGTAGAACAGGCCATCCTCGTCGTAGAAGGCCACGTCGCCGCTGCGTAGCCAGTTGCCCGGATGGAAGGTGACCTGGTTGGCCTCCTCGTTGTTCAGATAACCGGCCATAACCTGAGGGCCGCGGATGCACAGCTCCCCGGTGGTCTTGGGGCCCACGCCCTTGGTATCGTTACCCTCCAGGGGCACGATCTTGGCCTCTGTGCTGGCGGGCAGCACTCCGGTGGAGGCATAGCGCGTGTTGCCTTCGGGCGTCAGGAGACACACGGGCGAGGACTCGGTCATGCCATAGCCCTGCTTGAAGGAGGTCTTCGGGAATCTGCAAAGGGATAAGGGAGATTGATCGTGAGTATGGGCGCTGTTTGTGATAGCCAGGGATCACTCACTTCTTCAGGAAGCGCTCCACGTCGTGCTGGCCAATGGGGGCGGCTCCGCTCATCACCACCCGCAGATGGGGCGCGGTCTCCTGCGTCATCTTGGGGTGATTGATCATGAAGAGGGCTGCATTTCAGAGGAATCATTAATGGCTACTCCAAATCCATAGCCAAATCCAAGTTCAAGATTTACTCACCAATTGGCGGCACCAGGTTGAGGATGCTGCCCTTGTACTGGTCCAGGGAGCGCATGAAGTCATCCGGCTTGAAGCAGGGCATGGTGGCCAAGCGACATCCCTGTCCCAGCTTGGACAGCATCACCACGGTCAGGCCGTAGATGTGGAAGAAGGGCAACACGGCGGGCAGGGTGTCCTGGGGTCCCTCGAGGTCCAGGGGCAGCGAGGCCTGCACCTGCTCGCAGTTGCTGGTGATATTGTTGTGCGACAGCATCACGCCCTTGGGCAGTCCCGTGGTGCCCGAGGAGAAGGGCAGGAAGACCAGATCGTTGGCGGTGGCCTCCTTGGGCGCCTGCAGGTCCTCGTACCGGATGTTCTGCGTGCTAATCAATTCGCTAAAGTCGATGGCTCCCTCCGGCAGGGCCTCCTCCTTGCTGGTCCTCACCACCACAATGGGCAGCTGCTTCCCGGCCAGTTTGCAGGCCTGGCTGAGGGTCGGAAATCCGGCGACGGTGCCCACCAGGAACTTGGCCCCGCTGAATGTCAGCTGCCGGGCGATCTCGTCTGGAACAGGAACAAGAACAAGAACAACATGAAGCCAAATCAGTGACGATCTTTCGACTTTGCCCTGCCAGACGTACATATGTTAAAAGGCCCCCTGATAAGGCAGCAGGCAGCAGGCGCCTTTGACGCACTCTCAAGAGCCCCCAATAAACGTGGGCCCCAAGTACAGCGGTGTTCGCGCAATTAGGTCGTTTATTTTGTACCTAATTAGGTGGGTGAACCCACTAATTGCTCTCTGAACTGCTTCGAACGGGGACACTTACACGTTTATGGGCCCTATACTTTTATGAAGGGTATATTAGGTAAATAGGCTAAATGATGGGTGTCAAAAGAAAGTCGGAACTACAAAAAACAAAACAAAAAACAAGAATTTTCTCTTCTTCGCGTTCCCCTAAAAATATACTCAAGCAGTATAACGAGTTTAGTATAGATTTTATACTTCACAATATCAAATGTATATTTATAAGTATAGATTTCATACTCTATAGTTTGATAACATATCGCGTTAGCTGGAATTTAGTGCTTTATTGCTTTTCGCTTTAGTGGTTTTGGTCAAGTCTTGGCGCAGATTAGTATAGTTTTTATACTTTCGTAGTATCAAATCAATAAGCATCTTATTAAGATATTTTTAATACTCTAAAGTATAGAATTCATGTAACAATAGTATAGTTTCTATGACATTTTTTTTTTTTGGGTGTTCGCAAATACCCCGTGCACGCGTGCCTCCAATGGTGTTTGTAGGAAGTGTACCCATAATATCAGGGTTTATGGCCTTTGTAATTAAGCAAGTACTATAGCGCTCAAAGCCTGTTAACAAACACCTTTAATGAAGTCATTTGTGCCCCAAATTATATATTTGACATGCTTTTTGGCAGCAGTTTTAATTAAATTATATATTTCAAAATTTCGCCTACACCAAAAAAAAAAAACAAGAGTTTAACCTTTCCACGCATTGTTCTAAAAAAATATACATACTTAAGCAGTATAACGAGTTTAATATAGATTTAATACTTAATAATATCAAATGTGTACTCAATAATATAGATTTCATACTCTATAGTTTCAATTGTATATTTTCGAGTATTATTTTTATACGGACCTACATCGAAAATTCGATAACATATCGGTTAGCTGGAATTTAGTGCTTTTCTGTTTGTCGTGTTAGTGATTTTTCTTAAGTCTTGGCGCAGATTAGTATAGTTTTTATACTTTTGTAGTATTAAATTAATCAGCTTCTGATTAAGAAATTTGTAATACTCAAGATACTTCATGTTATAATAGTATAGCTTCTATGACGATTTCTTTTTTGGGAGTAGCTTTAACTTTAAAGTTACTTCAATAGCAAGTGCTTTTGGAAAGTGTTTTTAGCAAGCAAGACTTTTGGAAAAGCCAAGAAATGAATACTTTAAAGCCTTTTGAAGCCATATCCCTGCTTTAAGATCATGTTACTAAGAACAGTAAGAGTAACTGGCAGTAGTATACTATTGAAAGATTAATGTTATCTGGCTTTTCTAGAACTTAATCATTTTGCACTGCAAAACCCAAGAAACTAAATTTTTGGTCTCTGTATCACCCCTATTTCTACCACTATAATTACTCATTAAGTCCACGCATAGCTGTTATCTCGGTAGAATATAGTTGTTATCTCGGAAAAAACTACAAAATACTTGGAACTATCGCTGTACTAACGAATGTATGCTATCATAGGCGCTTTTAAACCAAAAACCGGGAGCAGGGCCCCATGGGACTGGGACTTACCCGGCGTGTAGATGGGGTTCACGGTGGTCACCGTGAGGCCCGCCTCGATGGCGCCCAGCGTGGCGATGGGGTACTCCGGCAGATTGGGCAGACAGATGGCCACGACGTCCGGCTTGTGGAGCTTGAAATGGGTCTGCAGGCGCACGGCAAAGGCGGCGCTGGCATCGCGCATCTGGGCAAAGGTGTACTGCCGATCGGTGATCACACACACCTGGAAAATAAATAATTTAATCAATTAAACTATATTTAAATCAAGATGCAAGATAATGATGTTTGGGAATAACCAGAAGCGTGCTCGAATCTTATCTGAAGAATGTTTGCAATCTTCAAGTGTCCGAATCTTTCGACTTTGGCATATTTATGGGGAGAAAGATTCGAAACTATTATTCGGTGCTATTGTGAAATAGTAAATCTGCAAGTAATGCTCGCATGCTCGCTAAGTAATTACCCCCTAATTGAGGCTTCTGCGATAGAGCGATAAAGCAATCTAACTCCAGTGACATTGTCCGCTGTAATCAGTGTAATCAGGCCAGCGAACAGGTGTTTATCTCTGGGCTAGTGTAACAAATCACTTTAGTAGGTTTTAGCGCCCCAGCTAAGGTCCATTGCTGCGGACCTTGGCCTAGGTCAGTACGGCGCACGGGAGAGACATTACAATCTTAAGTGATCGTTATTCGGGGCTAGCTGGGTCTTGATCTGGGGCTGCTACTTATATACCCTATCTCAGATAACAAAAGCGAGTTTTTGTTTAAGAACCGAACTGGAGAACGTGCGTTTTTTTTAGTATACAAAAATATTTCAAAAAAAATTCACCGCTGGCTACAATCGATCCATTGTTCTCTCGTTCGAAAGCTGACACTCTAATCGCTCAGCTATTTGTTTGGTTGGAAGCTACCTATTAGCTAAATAAAAAGAGAATTTTTAGGAACCTAACTCCTCTTAATATGATATTTTCTATCCATTGTATATTGTTTATATTAATGCCCATTGAGGTTCCTAGTATTTCCTAGTATATTAGTACCCATTGAGGTTCCTAGTATTTCCTAGTATATTAGTACCCATTGAGGTTCCTAGTATTTCCTAGCATATTAGTACCCATTGAGGTTCCTAGTATTTCCGAGTATATTAGTACCAATTGAGGTTTCTAGTATTTCCTAGTATATTAGTACCTTGACTTCTTGCTTGGCGACCTCACAACCCGTTCAGGGCTAAGGTGAAGGTCGCTTTTGAAAGAAGGAAAGAAACAAGTGAATGAGGTGTCGCATTCACCCATTGAGGGGGAGTGTTCCTCAAATATTTGCGCAGTCTGAAATCGCATTCGGTTAAAAATAATCACTATAAATAGAACAACCGCCGACGACGAGCTGTTTGCCATGTTTTAAATTGAAGAAAAAACAAGAAACACAGCACACACAGCGCACATCATAATGAATAAATAAGCGGGGCTAAATAAAAAATAATAAAAGACAAAATAAGAGAGAATCATTTCGTGCATTTGCCGGTCGCCACTCGCCGCTCGATTCAGTTTCTGTTTGGTTTGGCTGTTGCCTCGCCTCGGTGCGACGACGGTCCAAAGTTCAGTGGGGCAAAGTACAAAGTCTGCAGAGTCTAAACGAGTCCCTCTCTCTTTCTACCTCTCCCTCGCTTGTCATTTGCTCTGCGGCGTTTGTTGACTCTGCCGCTGGCGCTGGCACTGCCCACAATCGATCACTAGAAAGTCTAGCCAGATCCGGCGAATTCCGAATATAAATATCTAAAAATTACCTCGAGAAGTTAGGAGTCAGAGGTAAGACTGGATCGAACCAAGAACGCAGTTAGCCAATACATCCAAAATTGCAAATAAGGAAATGATTGATATGAGCATCCCAGGGTTGCATTGGAATTATTATTTTTTTTAATATTTTCATGCTAAAAAAACACAAACACAACGTATTTTCTAGGATAAGTATAGAAATGGTATAGAAATGTTTATCATCGGTATAAGACGCTCTATTCAGAGTGATTTCCACTAGTTTTTAGATAGAACCCCTTGGGAATTCTAGGGCAGTATGCTGCAGTGGTCCGCTTGTGTGCTTTTTACCTGGCTTTGCTCTAAGGTTCTAGTCTGAACTTTTAGAAACAATAGCTCAAAACTACAATCCCTTGAAACTTTAAATCTTTATCCTATAATATAAAATCCCTTGAAACTTTAAATCGTTTCTCCTAAATGTTCAAAGTACGCATTATTTTATTGCCATAAAGTCCACAACATACTAGAAACACTAATAATTTCAAATAAGTAAATAGTTAGAAACAAATTTCAAATATCTCCCACAGATGAGACCGAAAATTTGCAAAAACAGTCTTAAAATAGCTAAATTGTCAACGCTATCTGGCATAGAAGAACGGCGGGGTCGAGAGATCGGTCCAAAATGCCGGCGGAGGCTGGACCTCGACCAACTGCTGACGTACGGCCAGCAAATAAAAATCAAAACAAAACCATCAAAATTATCAACACGAAAAAAAAGCAAAAAACCAAAAGCAAAAAAAAAGAATGAGTAGCCGAAAAAGCAAGCGTAAATAATAATAATAATAATGGCGAGGCAATTAAAAGAGCATTATATGGGCATATCGGGGGAATTCATGGGGTTCACTGGGGTGCACATGTGTGCCTGGAAAGCAGTAATTGATTAAAGTTGACAGATTGCACGGATGAGTCATCGCTGCGAGTGCAGTCTCAGAATGCACAAAATTAAGAAATTCTAGACTTTATACAACTACCATTCATACAAGTAACTCTTATACAACGTTATATAGACATTATACAACTACCATTCATACAAGTAACTCGGAAACCTAATCATTCACAAACAATTTCCATTTTGTTTATGGCAAAAATCCTACAAAAGTGTAAGTATTAATTTGCAAGAGCCTTGTAAACATTCAATTAAGCGGTAAGAGTGTGTAAAGGGAACTTTATCTAAAGCCTTTATATATGAGAAATATTGTTAGCCAACTTTGGTTGCAGTTTGCAATTCCATCCCACCCTTTTCCTAGGGCTGCGATAAGATATTGTTTCAGCTCCAGTTTAATTGTTTAGCTTCAATTAAGGCTAGATTAACTCGGCTGGTGTTGATGATCTAGAATATATTTACCATATTGAATCACAAATTGATCTTCTGACTAAAGTATTAATTACCCTATGCCTATGGTATTATTAAGGGTATTAAACCCTTAATAATACCATAGGCATAGGGTAATTAATACTTTAGTCAGAAGATCAATTTGTGATTCAATATGGTAAATATATTCTAGATCATCAACACCAGCCGAGTTAATCTAGCCTTAATTGAAGCTAAACAATTAAACTGGAGCTGAAACAATATCTTATCGCAGCCCTAGGAAAAGGGTGGGATGGAATTGCAAACTGCAACCAAAGTTGGCTAACAATATTTCTCATATATAAAGGCTTTAGATAAAGTTCCCTTTACACACTCTTACCGCTTAATTGAATGTTTACAAGGCTCTTGCAAATTAATACTTACACTTTTGTAGGATTTTTGCCATAAACAAAATGGAAATTGTTTGTGAATGATTAGGTTTCCGAGTTACTTGTATGAATGGTAGTTGTATAATGTCTATATAACGTTGTATAAGAGTTACTTGTATGAATGGTAGTTGTATAAAGTATACCCTTAATAATACCATAGTATTATTATACCCTTAATAATACCATAGTATTATTATACCCTTGATAATACCATAGTCTTTTTAAAGTCATGTTAAAATATTAAGGGTATAATAATACCATAGGCATAGGGTAATTAATACCATAATACCATAGTATTATTATACTCTTAATAATACTATAGTCTTTTTAAAGTCATGTTACAAATAAAATAATATTGCTACCCACATAAATATAATTTTTTCTATACAAAAAACTGTTTGCAAAAAATCTTGAGAAAAGTAAAAAAGAAAATTAAATATTTGAACATTTATAACTTAGCTTTAAGCATTCAGGTTCTTGTTTGCTGATAAAAACTCGAGCGAAATATAAACACTCCTATATTTAAATAAATAAAAACAGTATATAACAATATATACAAGAAAGAAACAAAGGTAGATCAGTTATGAAGTGTAATGATGACACCACCAAAAGGCATATCTTATCTATAAAAAGCCTCTTGATCAGAGCGCAGCACTCTTCCCCCGATTCTCGCGCTGTTTACAATATTAAATGACAAACAGGTTTACTCCTCCTATAAAGCCGCATATATATATTTAGTAGTAAAGGGGGCGTGGCGGTAGTAGAAACAATAAGCGAACTTTGCACCGGCATGCGGCGCTCGACGCTTTTAATTGCATTTAATTCAACAATTGCCAGGGGCTCTGGTTACGATCTGGTTACCCCTCCGGAAAAGGCCACCTTACGCCTCCTCCTCCTCCACCGCCTTGCACAAATGGTGGCAATAAATTTCAATGAAAATTATTTGCACTTTGATTTGTACGAAGCGCAAACAAAAACACAAACACAAATGCAAACAGCAACCTAGCGTAAGCCAGACAGCGAAAAGTGAAAAGTGTAAACAATTGCCGAAGGTCGCCTGGGCAATGTAATGTATAATTTTGGTTCCACAGAACATGTAATGAGACACATTTTTATATAGCTCATTATTGGAACCCAATCTCAGGTAAAAATGGCAAATGAAGATATTTAAACACTAACTATAAATGAGAAACTATCAATAAAAATACCTATTACTCGTTTGAGTTAAGCTTCTTCGAGTTCTTCGTCAATTCATATTACAAATACCCTTTTAGCTTTGAAAATATTTGGGAAAAATAGTTAAAAGAGTTAATATGTACTGTATTTTACAGCAATATGAAAACTGGTGGGGGATTTATGGTTTATAAGACCCTGGGTATGTAATATTACAATGGGTATTGCCTGTTTGCTGTGCGATTCGTTTGAGCGTTAAATTCTGCCCATCGTATTGCTTATCTCTGGACCCACGATCAATTTGATCTCAATGAGCTGGAACACCGGAACGAAACGGAACGGGACTGGCAACCCATTGCGAATAGGATCCGTTTTGAAACGGTAGTGCCCCCGGGTGGGGGGAGGGAGGCCTGCCCACTTAATGGGTGTTCACAACAGTTTATACATTCACTTTCGCTCTTATCGCGACCACCGAGGCACTGAGACACTGAGACAGGGGGCCAGGGCTCTTATCAAGAGCCCGTCATTAGCGCTGTCTGATAAGAGGCAGCCACAACTGGCGGTGGGGGTTCGCAGGGGCCTTTATGACCCACATACTACTCTTCCAGACTATCGAACTGATACCGATACCGATAATGATACTGATATTGAACCCAAAAGGGGGGCAGCTGCTCCGTAGGATACGATACATTGTTGCAGAATTGCGAAAATAAGCACGCGAATAAAAACTCTGGCAGACGTAAATCAGACTGCGAACGTACGTACGTATAAATATCACTTTATATATAGTCGTACGTTCTCAGGTTCAATAAACCGCCATAAACAAACGGAGAGTTCCTACGACAACGATTTCGATTGGCCAAAATTTATGATTCTACTACGTTTCGGGGGTGGGCTCTAATGGGGCTCGGCTTTACGGCTTACCCAGAGGGACAAATATCATTCAAAATGGTAAATTCGTTTCTAATAAGCAATTTAAAATGATTGATTACCATAATTAGCAGTAGGTCTTGTGGGACTCAAATCTTGAATATATAAAACTGATACAAATTATACCTTTAAAGTGTTATTTTCAATATTTTCAATATTTCCAAGTTTTGTTTTCGAATCACGAGAGTGCACATAAAAAAATATATCTCAAATAATGATCACTTGGCTTAAACTTGACACTTCAATGCTCTTTTTGCCTGCACTTTTCCGACTTCCTTTTCGGTACACTTTGTGTAGTTTCAGGTACCTTTGAGGTACTTTTTCAGGTACGTTACTCACCGCGGCGGTACGGCTCTCCCACTTCTTGAAGTCGCGCCAGACGTACTCGTGCAGCGGAACATTCGGCACGACGACGGGGTCGAAGGGAGAGGTCTTGTAGTAGCCATCCTCGGGACTAAAGTGAAGGAACTTGTCCGTCTCGCTGACGCCCTGGGCCCGCTCCCGCTGGGCACTGGCGGTGGTCCGCTCCCTCCGGTTGGTCGTAATGGAGCGAGTGGCGCGGGGCACACGCATGCCCAGTGCGGTGGCGCTGCGCAGGCGCAGCAGTTGCGAAGCTGGATTCATACTGGCTGGGATTGAGGCGGAAAAGAAGCTGCTGAAGCTACTGCTGTTGGAGTCCGGACTGGAGCTGGAGCTGCTGCTGCTGCTGCGTCTGCTGCTGTCGGGTGCTGAGACGCGACTGTCGCGATCGTGCGGCGCGGTGCCAAGTAAATGCGGCCTGCCGCCGATACTCACTCACCTACTCACTCGTTCACTCACTAACTCACCAACACAGAGGCACAACAGCAACAACAACGCCGCACGATCGCGTTGGCGTATCTCTGGCTGCCTACAGTGAGAGAAATGGTCGGAAATGTATCATCACATCGTTCATAAAGAAGCAACAGTAAATGGTAAAACTTTTCATTGAACAACTCAAAATTCAAGAATATCAAATAGTTTTAATTAACATGAACACATACTGTATTGATGATATTTCTGTTTCTCTGTGTATAAGTTCACTTTCAGCTGCTGCTATTGTTTTTGTTGCTCCTTTTGCAGTTGTTGCACTAAGTGCACTCTCTCTCCCGCTCTCCGTGGGTGTCCTCTCTCGCCGGCCGGCTGTCCTGCGCCAACTCTCTCAGTGTCTTGCTCACCAACTCGCCCGAACTCTCTCTCCCCCACTCTCTCTCTCTCTCTCTCAGATCTGGCTGCAACTGCAACTGTAAACTGTAAAAGTAATGGGATCTGTTAATGAAGCAACGATGCTATCTCGAGTGATCCTTAATTACCGAGAAAACTGAAAAACAAAATTGTATCTAATGTCAGTTTGATGATTTCGCTGATAGTAAACTAAGACTTCTAAAAACTTCTTTTGAAATTAATTGTTCTCTTTAGTTCTACATATTTTTCCCTAAAAGACATAAAAAATATAATAATAAAGCCGCGTACAATCATTTATTATTGTTATTTACAGTTACTAAATATAGTGAAAGCCCTCCAAAGTGTCACGTTGCGGTCTGTAGAGAAATTTCAGATAAGCGTTTCCAATTAAACCTACTACTAGGTATTGCTCGCAATTATTTCGAGTTGAAGATTATACTCTAAGTAAGCCTGCACAGTGGCTGCGAAGTACTAGACCTGCAGTACCCCCCCTTCCCCTCTATTGGGGACCTGAACTTATCGTTATCGCTGTGCAGTGGCTTCTTGATGTCTACGCATGACTTGCAGGCCTTCCCGCGCTTATCGCTCAGATTTTGGAACAGCTAACCAACCGAACTTTGGCCACTGACTCAAGACTAGCCGATGGTGATGGTGATGGCTCCGTTCCGAGCACCTGTACCCCTTGATCGTAGATGAAGAATGCGGTATGCATACCTTTCCCTACTTTCTCAAATTTTCGATTTTCCTTGGAGATCTGGAAAATCTCCCTCTGAATAATAATTACTTACTATTTCAATCACTTGCAGATTACAACCATCAAAATTGTAGACATGTGTACGATAAATGCATATTTCGATCAAGATTGTAATCATCCTGTAATCGTTTATCGTTTATCGTTGTTCTATCAAGATTGTAATCATCCTGTAATCGTTTATCGCTGTTTAATTTTAAAGAATAGTTCTCAGACACTCGAAAAGTGTTTCGAAGCATTAAGTCAAAACAAGAGGTCAATAGTCACCCTCTCGCTCTATCGCACTGCTTAGGAACACTTTTCGTGTGTCTGAGTACTTAACCTAACCTTAGAGAGGGAGAAATAGACCTGCAAGTGCGTTTCAAGCATAATTCCCCGTAAATACAGGTCTTCCTTTCTCGATTTTCTCCATAGGCCCCGGGTGCATTCACCTCGTCGCAGACGTGTTCGAAGTCGAAACCCAAGACTTTGAGCCGCAAGTTGCGTTCGCTGGATTTTCATCCATTCTGTGTTTGAAATACACACTCCGCCACTAATTCAACAAGCATTTGTAACGAAAGCAACAGAAACAACACCCCGCAGAGCAACAAGAATTATTAGAGAGCAGCGTAAGCAGAACTCAAGGCCATTAAAAAGCAGGCCCCTCTCGCTCGCTCCTCCCACATTTCCATATTTCCATTTCCTTCACGCGCCTGGCTTAATTTGCGTGCAGGTTGCTCCTCTCTCGAGCGCTCTCTTCATCTCTCTGTTGCATTGATCGGCGACCTGCATTGAGAGAGCGAGAGAGAGTTTTACAGTGGACTTGGTATCGAGTTATATATGGTAAATATGTAAGTTTGCCGTATCTAAATGCGGTATACTTGTTATTCAACAGTTGGATAAGAAGGCGATGCAATTCGCAGGCCCAGTTTTGTTTTATGTGCAATGTATATGTACATACATATGTATGTATATTGTATATCTAGAAATCTAACATTTACAGTGCAGTGTTTAGCCACACACTCTCTCGCTCTGGCTCTCCCACACACACAGTAGCGGTCACAGTTATAGTACTACAAGTTTGTAATGCAGCAAGAAAGTTGCGAAAAAATTTACTTAGTTAATCATATGTTAAGTTAACTTTGTTCGCCATTATTTTGTATACAATGAATCTTTTTTTGCTAATAGAATTCCCATATTATGGGTACACAAAGGACAAAAATGTTAAAATAAACAATAACAATTATTTCGGAATATTTTGTTTACCATGAAAAATATTTACATTTTACATAAGGATTATTACTAGATGCTTTGACCTATTTATGTGACGTCTACTGTGCAGAGCGTGCAAAATTTCGCACAGTTTCTTGCGGGTTTTGTGCTTTGTGAACTTTGTACCCTGGCTCAAAGTCCCTCGCCTGCGCTTCCCGCGCCGCTTTCCCCGCCATTGCAGAGCGCGACCAAAACACCAAAACAAAATACAAAATCCGAAATGTTTATCCAAGCAAACCAGTTTTACTCGACTTCATTAACGATGTGGCTGCTGGCGGCGGTTGCATCTGAATTGAGTATTTTCTTTATTTCTTTTTATCGTGCTTTTAGTTTTTTATTTACTGCAACAGCCCCGACTTTTTTACGCAGTTATTTTCGAGCTGGGTTATGGCCGGGATTTAGATTTGCCGGGAGGAAGGTTCAACTTTTCGGGGGCTTTATCAGTTTTTTGGGGCCGTGTTTTTTATTTGGGGGCTTTGCGTTTGGTCTCCACAGGTCTCCGTTTCTCCGTCTCCATCCAACCAACACCAACACAAACACACACACACACCTGCACTCCTCCAATTCGGTAATCTGCTGCGCTCAGCGATTCTCTTCAAACTGCCGCCAACTTGATGCTTTTATGAGAGAGAGTGGGAATGGTAATGGGGATTGGGGAGTTAAGGGATAGAGCGCGCCAAAGGGTGGTTATTTTTGCAACGTGATAAATACAGAGCGAGAGAGCGGAGAGCTTGGGGGTGGTTTTCGCTACCCAGCGCTGCCCTTTCAGGCATTTTTTAGCCATTACAGGGGCATTTCATAACACCTTTGCCTGTTCTTTGACACCGAAAAGCTATTCACGATTACCTAAATTGGCATTTGACTAACAGATTTTAAAACCCACCGATAAGTGAGCTTTGAAAAAGTCCACTGATAAATTGAACACCTACCAAAATGTGTTTTTTATTTTACAAGTATAAAATTAATATCTAGATTTCTTGAACTACCTGCCTGAACTACCTACCGAACTAGTTCGCGTATACAGCACTTCCTTCACTGACCCTATGGTAAACGAACCCCAAACCACCTATAGCCCTATGGTAAACAAACGTGGAACCACCTACCACATGGGTACTTCCCTAACTGACCCTAAGGTAAACGATCGCGGAACCACGTATAACCCTACGGTAAACGAATACCAATCCACCTACCACATGGGCACTTCCTTGACTGACCCTATGATAAACGAACCCCGAACCACCTATAACCCTATGGTAAACCAACGTCGAACCATGTAGTATATAGGTACTTCCTTGACTAACCCTAAGGTAAACGAACGCTAACTTATAACCCTACGGAAAACGAACACCGAACCACCTACCAAATGACTACTTTCTAGAATAACCCTATGGTAACCGAACGCTGAACCCCAAAACAAATTCGAGTTTCCGATGTTGTTGTCTGATTTGCCTCTGTGGAGCGATATGTGCTGAACTATGAATCTGATGGTCCCGAGTTCGAGTCCGAGTCTTAACAATTGTGTTTACACTAGTTTACACTTGAATTGCTCCAAGCCCGTTGATGCGAAATTCTGGTAGAGTTGGACCCCCAGATCACGATAATGTCATCAAATTTTAAACTGAAAATTAAACGCTAAACGGAAATTAAAGTAAGTATTATCGTGTTGTCAAGGTCGCAGTGGCAACACCGCCATCGAGGGGGCAACACTGGCAACTATCGAATTAAAATCCCGAAAACGCGAGAACTGACAAGAAGGGGTTAGAAAAAAGGGCAGCCACACTGGCCCACTTGGTCAAGTCAACTTGGAAAAGTCAACTGTATTAAGGCTCATTCCGTGTTTACCTGCCACGGGGTCAACATCTTATATTCGTTTCTTTTTATTTATTCTACTTTTGTTTACTTTTAATTTTGAATTATATTCATTGCTTTCTACTTATGGTGGTCCATCTAGGGTTTTAGAAGCTTGAGATCCTTGGGCATTTGACACGAACGTAGTTACTCCTCGTTTATCTGCTGACGCTCTGTTGAAAGCAAGTGCTTGACGGTCCTTTTATTTTTATTTAATTTTGCTTTAATGTTGTCTTGATTAATAGTGTTGTAATCTTACGGAACACTGGCAGTGCGTGTTTTGTCAAAACACGAAATAAAATCCTGTTTTCAAATTTATCTGATTTGTCTCTGGGGAGCGATGGGTAGCGTGCTGGACTATGAATCTCATTGTCCCGGGTTCGATTCCCAGTCGTAACAAT
The DNA here is from genome assembly GCA_008042535.1 of Drosophila tani. Lineage (NCBI taxonomy): Eukaryota > Metazoa > Arthropoda > Insecta > Diptera > Drosophilidae > Drosophila > Drosophila tani. The sequence continues at coordinate 5,070 of VNJO01008652.1, read as the reverse complement.
TGTGTTTAGAAAAGTTGCGAGTATTCTTAACAACATTTTTATTTAATAAATAACTTTAACATATTAACTTACACACGCTATGTAAAAAAATAAATTAATGTAATTGTCATGTAAAATAGAAGAGCTTGTTAAGCTTGTAGTACAGTTTAATAAAAAATTATTAAAACTTAATAAATACAAAGATAAATATTTCTCAAAAAGGTTCTTAATCTCCCTAATTTAATTTCAATTGTTTTCGAAATATGCACTCCATTTGCTACCTATTACATTTTTCATGGATACTCATATCACCATCCCTAGCATGGGTGCCCTTATCACAAGTTAACGGTAAACGAAGTGGTGCCGATTGACCCTATAGGTGGACATTCCGTACAAAAAGGGGTTTGGAAAAATCTAGATCATTTTTCGTTCTTATAAGAAACGAGCCAGTTCTTTTTTTCATAGTTTTTGAAATTGCTGTTCGGGATAGTTTAGTGTGAAACAATTTCAATTAATAATTCAAAATTATTTTGCCAGTGTATTTACAGCACGCACTGCTTTACGGTGGCCCAAGCAAGCAGTGAAAGCAGTCATGCTGCTTTATGGCAAGCAGTGTTGTGTGCCAGGTAAAAGGTTGGGAACTTGGCTAAGATGTCAACCCAGACTAGAGGTGGAGAAACATCGACGTTTCTTTCGTGATAGTCCATCGATAGTTTTTCAGTTACGTGAACCATGAATTCGACTGAGTGAGTTAATAAATTTTTATTAATACTAATTATTTTATATTTAATTAATATAAACTTGATATACATATAATATATATACTAAATATTTATTTAAAAGGAACAACAAAATTCAAAACAAATTTTGAATTTACCGTGTTATTTGTGTTATTGAATTTATTAGTAAAGAAATCCTAGTGAGAATAAAATATGAAAAGAAAAGAAATCTCAAGTGAATTCAAGTGAATTCAAGTGCAACATGCAAATAAGATTCAAGGACAAATTGGCAACGAAAAGGAGTTTAAAGGGGAACCTTGAAAGCTCGTTTGTTTGTGTTTGTGAAGTGAAGACATTTGCAACTGTCAACATTATTAAATTTTTAATATAAATTAGTTTGTAAATCCAACAAATAATTGAATAAATAATTCAAAGACCTTTTTTCGTTTTAGCATAAATATATTTGTAAATAGCAATTAATACAAAATAAGTAAATGAAATAAATCGAATTTTTTTGAGTTTTGATTTCATTAACATATTTTTTAAGTGTAGGGGGAAGACTGGATTTTTTAGGGGGAAATAATGACTATTTGAGATTTTTTAGGGGGAAAGCAAAATTTGGCAAAATCTGGCAACACTGTGAGAGGGAGCAACAGGCGAGTAAATAAAGTAAATAGTGCCACAAATTGGGAGTGGGAGTGGAGCGCAGGAACTTGTAATCAGCCAGTATCACCATGAGCTGCTTCAGCGCGATGAACGCCCCGCTGCTGGGCGAGATGGAGCAGACCATTGGCATGCTGGAGCGCGGCACCATTGTCACGAAACTATACGGAAAGCAGCGACGGCCGGACCGTCGCCACCTGATGCTCATCCGCGAGACGCGCCAGCTGCTGTGGGCGACAGTGGCCGCCCAGACACCACGCACCGACTACGAGGGCGCCATCCAGCTGCGCGAGATCAAGGAGATCCGGGTGGGCAAGCACTCGAAGGAGTTCCGCCTCTTCGCCGACGATTGCCAGCGCTTTGAGAGCAGCAAGTGCTTCGTCATTCTGTATGGGAGCCACTTCAAGCTGAAAAGCTTCTCGGTGGTGGCCCTGTCGGAGATTGAGGCCGACAACTGGGTGCGAGGGCTGCGGTACATGGTCAGGGACACGCTGGGGGCGCCCTATCCGCTGCAGATCGATCGCTGGCTGCGCCGCGAGTACTATCAGATGGAGAATGTCAACTCGCACTCGGCCAAGGCATCGGAGGCGTCGCCGGCGCAGGTAACCATCAAGGACTTCAAGCTCTTCCTGGCCGGCGTTAGCTGCAAGATGACCACCAGCAAGTTCATGGAGTGCTTCACCGAAGACGTTCGACGGAAGCATGACCTCAAGTTCGATGATTTCTCGCGGCTCTACCAGAAGCTACTGCTGCCCACCAGCTTTCCCAGCGTCATAGGCGCTGGCGCAGGCGCAGGCGCTGCGTTTCCCTACTCGGAAGATCAGCAGACGGTGAGGCCGGCGGAGCTGAAGCGATTCCTGGAGACTGAGCAGCGCGACATTAGTGCCAGCGAGCTCAGTGCCGCCGCCATAGCCACCTTCATCCGGGATTTCGTGCAGGATGTGGAGCGGGATGTCCAGGAGCCGTATCTGTCCATCCCGGAGTTCATGGACTTTCTCTTCTCCAAGCAGAACGACCTGTGGCACAGCAAGTTCGACTCGGTGTTGATGGACATGAATCTGCCGCTCTCCTCCTACTGGATAGCTTCCTCGCACAACACCTACCTGACCGGCGATCAGTTCTCCAGCGAGTCCTCCTGCGAGGCCTACGCGCGGGCCCTGCGCATGGGCTGTCGCTGCATCGAGCTGGACTGCTGGAATGGGCCGGACAACCTGCCCTACATCTTCCACGGGCACACAATGACCTCCAAGATCAAGTTCATGGACGTGATCAAGACGATCAAGGACCATGCCTTCACCACCTCCGAGTTCCCGGTGATCCTGTCCATCGAGCAGAACTGCTCCCTGGAGCAGCAGCGGAACATGGCGCAGGCCCTGATCGAGGTGAGTTCTTTCCCGAGTCCCCCGTGCCCCCCTCCTTCAGGTCTGCTGTACCCCCTTTTTAGGTCTTCGGGGACATGCTGCTCACCCAGCCCTGCGATCGCAACGAGCAGCACCTGCCCTCGCCCTACCAGCTGCGTCGCAAGATCATCCTCAAGCACAAGAAGCTGCCGCAGTTCGATGAGATCGGCAATGGCGGGCTCACTGGCATGGGCTCCCTCACCCACAGGTCTTCAGTGGGTGGCGCCGCAGGCGGAGTGCCGGGCGAAAACGATGGCGAGAATGTGCGGAAAGTGTTCAAGGATGGCCTGCTGTACTTCAAGGACCCGGTGGACAAGTCGTGGAACCTTTACCAGTTCGTGCTGACCCAGCAGGAGCTGATATACTCCTCGGAGATCAATGAGTCGCGCAACGGCAACTCCGAGGACGATGACTTTGGCCTGTCGTCGTCCTGTTCGCTGAACAACAACATGCAGCAGAAGCAGAAGGACACCTCGGCCAACGACGAGCTGCACTTTGGCGAGAACTGGTTCCATGGAAAACTGGAAGGTGCGTTTGTGCGGTAATTAAATGCATTTCAATGCGCGTCATTTAAGGGATCACTGATCGGCTTTAGAGCTTAAAGTCAGCGGGGTTTCCTCTTTGTTTTCCTCGTCAAGTTGGAAGCATTCATAGCCCTGTTTCTCTTCAACATTCTGCTACATTCTGGTCCATCCAAAATGGACGGTCCATCCATTCACCATTCCCCCCGAAGGTTTCTAAACATAAAAAATATCGATTCTTAAGCGATATTTCGCAAGTTCCTTCCCTAAACCTTCTAACCCTTCCCAATTCCTCATTAGTTTTTTTAAGCAAAATATGAATGAAAACCAGATCCAGGGCATCAATACCGAACAATATCGATTCTTAAGCAATATTTCGTATGTTCCTTCCCTAAACCTTCTAACCCTTCTCTAATTCCTCATTGTTTTTGAAACTATGAATATTTTTAACCAAAATATTAATGAAAACTTGCACCAAAGCAATAATTCGTGGTCGCCACTGCATAATGCGAAGCTCCTTAAGCTGTGGCAGGAAAAACACTACATTTTTCATTGATGTACAAGATTTCAAAGCTCCAAACATGGATATTAATAGGTCCTTTAATGGGTCGGTTAACTTTGAAGAGGACGTCGTCCAAGCGTCGCAAAAGAAAGCCTGAAATGATCGCTTTCGGCCGATGTAAACAAAGCCGGATCAGCTGTTAGATGTAAATGTAGATGTTGCAGTGGAATCACCTACATTCAATTTGTACAAATATGTTGCAGTGGAACTGGGCTATAATATTTGTTCTCTCTTTGAATTATGTCTCTTTTTCCCAGGCGGCAGAAAGGAGGCCGATGACCTGCTGAAGAAGTACAACCACCTGGGCGATGGCACCTTCTTGGTGCGCGAATCGGCCACCTTTGTGGGCGACTACAGCCTCTCGTTCTGGCGCCGCAATCGACCCAACCACTGCCGCATCAAGCTGAAGCACGAGAACGGCTCCATCAAGTACTACTTGGTGGAGAACTTTGTCTTCGATTCGCTGTACTCGCTGATCGTCTACTATCGGAACAACATGCTGCGCAGCTCGGAGTTCTCCATCATACTGAAGGAGCCAGTGCCGCAGCCGAAGAAGCACGAGGACCAGGAGTGGTTCCACCCGAACACCACCAAGGAGCAGGCCGAGCAGGGTCTCTTCAAGCTGGACATCGGCTCCTTCCTCGTCCGACCCTCGGTGCAGAGCGTGAATGCGTTCGTCATCTCGTTCACCATCAACCGGAAGATCAAGCACTGCCGGATCATGCAGGAGGGCCGGCTGTATGGCATCGACACCATGAACTTTGAGTCCCTCGTCTCCCTCATCCACTACTACACACGGAATCCGCTCTATCGCAATGTCAAGCTCTGCCATCCGGTGTCCCAGGAGCTGCTGCGCCAGGCGCTGGCCGAGGCCAACGATCAGGGCGGCGATCACAGCAGGAGTGGCCACAGCCATGACAGTGGCGGCAGTGGAGGGGCTGCCTCCAACTACATGGGCTCCAACCTGGAGGAGTACGTCACCTGCAAGGCCCTGTACAGCTACAAGGCGAACAAGCCGGACGAGCTCTCCTTCCCCAAGCATGCCATTATTACGAATGTGCAGAGGGACAACTCGATGTGGTGGATCGGGGACTACGGGGGCATGATCAAGAAGCATCTGCCGGCGAACTATGTGAAGGTAAGGCCATCATTCATAGAGCTGGGAAATAATCGATTGCAATATCGATACTATCGATTCTTTTTTTTCGGTCCAACATCGATTCTAT
>VNJO01008651.1:0-21549 GCA_008042535.1 Drosophila tani | reverse complement strand
TGTTTATATCTTCATTAATAGAGCTCTGACCATTAAGAGCCGTATGTTGTCGGAAAGGTGTTTACATTAGCTTTTGGATTGTACTTATTTGAAATATGTTGGACTTACGATTTTCAGGATTTTGAACGTAGAAGAAAAAATCTGCTTTTTCGCGAATATCTTCAAAACGGTTCTTTGGAATTTTTTTTAATGAGTTCAACGTGTTCAGCGTCTCAAAATTAAGCGGAAAAAGTGGGTTTAAACGTTTATATAAAAAAAAAATATAAATTTGTAAACTAGTGTTATGTGCCTCAATCAGTTGAAACTATAACTTTATTAAGAACTGGACTTGATATTTTGCTTATTAATTAACACCTTAAAACAGTTTGCATATTAATAGAGAGGGGTTTTTATCTCAGACTTACCTGGGTATGAAAATAATCTTAAGCGACCGGCTATCTTAGCTTAAGACAAAGGCTAGTCTAAGTAATAAATTAGTTGCCTAAAAGTGTGATCCGCTATAAACAATAAGAAATTAGTGTTCTAATCGTAATTAAAACTTAGTTTTAGTGGAAGCCGAACTATAATCTTTCGCGAAATAATTAACACTCAACATCTTTTTTACATATAAGAGTTTTTTTATGGCTAACATGCTCCATTTTTCTCAAAGTGCTGCGGCTTAGGGCCAGTCTTCCGTCGGAAGCAGAGGCTTAGTTTTGGCACCTTAACAATGATCGCCGTGGTAACAAGGGGCTATGGCCAAGTGGCCCGAGTGACGACGCCAAAGAAAATGCCCACAGCCCCATAAAATCATAATGCCGAAACAATGACGCTGCTCCTCTCTGTCCTCCTCTGTCAACGCAGCGGCAGCATTGTGGCGCTAATCATTCATATAAACAACGCGTCTCGGACTCGGGCCCACAGCTGCAGATACAGATACGTTTGCGTTTACCGATACAAAGAATGCCGTGAGGCTAGCGGAGCGATATCGATTTAAATGATAATAATTGGCCTTTGGAGCCATGGACAGCATCGAACTGTTTTAGAATTTTGACTATAAATAAACAGACGTCGGAGCGAACGGTCAATCATTTGCGGTTTAAGAGCTCAAGGTGTCAGACCTAGACGAGATCATAACGGACATGGTGAGTGTGGTCAGTTAGGGCCCGAAAATCACCTGGATTTAATGATTTTCGAACGATTTCTGCTCGATTTTTCAGAAGTTCTTCATTTTGGCCACTTGCCTGCTGGCTTACGCCGCCGGAGATGTGTCACATTTGCCACTGGAGCTCCTGGAGGAGCACCACCACGAGCATGGCTACGGCTATGACTACCCCAAGCCCGAGGTGCCCTTTGTGATTACCAGCACCACGGAGCCGCCACCACCGCCGCCGCCACCAACTTACCTGCCACCCAAGCCGGTGCCCACGTACCTGCCTCCTCCGCCACCCACAACTACAACCACTACTACCACGACCACGACAACGACACCTGCTCCTACTCCTGCTCCCACTTACCTGCCTCCTCCCCCTCCCACAACCACCACTACCACTCCCGCTCCCACACCCGCTCCCACTTACCTGCCTCCTCCTCCACCCCCACCAAGAACCACTACCACGACGACCACTACTCCCGCTCCCACGCCGGTGCCCACCTACCTGCCGCCTCCTCCTCCCCCTCAGCCCGAGCCCGAGCCGGAGCCAGATCATGGCTACCACTACGAGGCCCCAGCCGAGGCATTCATCTTCTAGGCGAAAATAAGAGAGAGCACCGCCCCACTGGACTGAACCCGCTGAAGATTTCCCCGGATGAGCTTTGTTTTGATCGTTCCCCACTAGGCTAAGTTTTACATAAGTTAAAGCTAAACGTATCTCGAATAAACGCTGTTTTGTTAACCCCATTTGCATCGATATCTCGACCATTTCGGGATGGGATCGGGCCTTAATGTGGTCCAGATGGCCGAGTCAATCACCGTCAATTGTCTGGGATTTCGTCGCTGGCCGCTGCATATTCATGAGCCGCTTTGTTGGGCAGCTAATTTGGCCGAAATGGCATTAATTGTTTGGCTACGGCTACGGCGGCAGAGAGATACCACACGCCGATAATTGGCCACCGTCAAGTTCAAGAAAACCGAGAAAAGTGTGAAGAAAACCGAACTCTAGGAAGCAGCCATTGATGGTATAAAAGCGGTAGCCATCGTCGATATTGACATTACTACCTGTTGTCGGCAAACGGCAGCAACATCATCTTGATCACCCGGATAATCTCGTCGAGACAATGGTAACTAGCCAGAGGATTAGCTCCCAGTTCGGTGTCTCTAATGGGGTGTCTTTCGTCTTGCAGAAACCCATGCTGATCCTGGTGGCCCTGGCCGGACTGGCCGTTTGCGCTCGGGCGGATGTCTCGCACCTGTTTGGAGGAGGTCACCAGCACGAACATGATCACCACCACCACCACGAGCACCATGATCACCATGATCACCACGAGCACTTTGATGCCCACTCCTCTCACTCCTCGCACTCTTCTTCCGGACACGATCACCACGACCTGCACATCGATCTGCACTTCCAGCCGGAGCCGCACCATCACCACCACCATGTCCACGAGGCCAAGTTCGACATTCCCAGTGGATACAGCTATGGGGCCCCGGAGAAGCCGCGCCAGAAATACCTGCCCCCCAAGGTCTCCCTGCCTCCGCCACCACCTCCCCCGCCTGTGGTGCCCAAGGCCAGTTATCTTCCTCCCCCGAAGCCGGAGGTGAAATACCTGCCCCCTGAGCCCGTGGCCCCCAAGTACCTGCCGCCCAAGGTGGCTCCCAGCCTGCCTCCGCCACCACCGCCTCCAGTCCTGGCTCCCAAGCCCACATATCTGCCTCCCAGGCAGCCGGAGACCAAGTACCTGCCTCCTGCCACGCCCGAGGTGAAGTACCTGCCACCCGCTCCAGTGGCCAGGTATCTGCCACCCAAGGTGGCGCCCAGCCTGCCGCCCCCACCTCCTCCGCCACCAGTGGCGCCCAAGGGACTGTACCTGCCCCCTGCCAAGCCGGTGGAGAAGTACCTGCCTCCCTCAAAGCCCGTCGAGAAGTACCTGCCGCCTCCCAGGCCCGTGGAGAAGTACCTGCCCCCCAAGCCGGAGCCGCAGTATCTGCCGCCACAGCCCGAGGTGGACTTCCACATCCCCATTCCGTCCTACGCCCTGCCCTTGGGTCCAGCACCCAGCTCGCTGCCCGTGGAGAGCCACGATGCCGATCATGGATACCACTACAAGCCACCTCTGCGTCGCTTCCGGCACTAGGATCACCATCAGCAGTCACCCACCTCATAAGCCCAGCACCTGCATCTAGCTTTAAGCTGTACAAATTAAAAGCATTTTAAACCACAAAAAAACTGCGAGTTGATGCGGGAGCTAAGTCCCTGATCCCCCCGAGAGACGTTGCATCACTCCAGCTCTTTCGCCACCCTCAAGGTCAGAGCTATCGCCTCCAAATCGCTGTCACCCTGCCCCGAGGGATCCGTGTGGATATCGATCTGACCCCCAAATCTAATTGCGGCCAATCAACCGAAGTAGCCAAGCAGCTTCAGGTTCAGCTTCGGTTTCGATTTTAGTTTTAGTTCGGCTTGATCATCACCTGCAGTGTCTATAATTACTGTCTTTTGGAATGAAAAATGATGTTCGGTGTTGGCTATGTTGGCTAGATATATATATAGAAACTGATTGGTTGGATGCGGCGTCTGTTACAGAAACTAAAATCGCTAATCGTCAATTGCAGCCGACAGCTATGGAGCGACGGTTGACCTCTTTCAATGTTGCCCCGAGATCACAGATGGGGCAAGTCAACCTCAAAAAAGTGTGGACTAAATTAAATAATTAATGTCCGAAACGAATGGGAGGTGCTCTTTTTAGGGGGTTCCAGAGAAGTAGACGAGTTGGCTCTATGAACTGCTTATTATATTGAACACAAAACAAGACTAATCAAAGTTTGTGCTAGCTATATTTTTATGTTTGCTGACTCAGAATCTGGTCATAAAAATGTCCCTCGCTATAAAAGTAAAACAAGAACGGATTGGAGATGCTGTTTTTGGAAAGAAATAAATAAAAGTCACTCAGTTTGATTTAGTTATCCCGAAAGTAAGATGAATAATTAAATTTGTAGATAAGAGGAGATTCTCTTAAGGAAAGCGTATCGATTATAAAATAAACAGTAGAACCTAGGTTACAAATGAATTCGATAGCAATATAAAAGTCTTAGCATTATTACAATTACATAGATATATTATAATTAAAAACTTAAAGAAATTATAGAAAATAAAAGATATTTATAATGTAAGATAAAACAATAACGAATTTAAAATGATTGTCAGGATAGGGAGCGAGGGGAATTTTAAACCTTACTCTCGAAAATCCATTAAGAAAAATGGCTCCAGCTGACATTAGACATTTTGCAGGAGTTTGTGTACATGAAAGTCCTTTAAAACATAGAAGTACTCCCAGAAAAGATAAAATAAAGCGTTTTGGAAAGAAATTACACAGATTTTGATCATGGAAAGGATTTTATTGGCGACTTTAAACTCTTTCCAAATATTTTGCTCTCGAAATACCGCACGAATGGCCCCAAAAGTGCGCTCAACTTTAAATTCCGATCGTTGACTAACCAAAAACTATTTTAAATACTTGGCAAACGCAGCGGCGATCGTAAACCCCAACACGTTTATGGCTCCCAGCCATAAAGAGCTCTCCGACCCGGCCAAAAAACAAAAGCCAACGCAACGAGATGACTTCGAATTAAGAGATTTAATAAAACATTGAATGCCAATTCCCAATACCTATACCAATGCCAATTCACGAATACCAATACCTGTGGCGTGCCAATACCGGCTGTCAAAGGGGCGAGACCCCTAAACGCCGCTTAGCTGACAGCCTTATAGACATATAGTGATATAGCCAGATCGCAGCCAGATCGTCTCTCGCGACGGCATCGTCGTTGGCGTTTGCCGTTTGGAAGTAATGGTAACGGCGAGGCGAGACGGCTTGATAGCGGCCACTGGGTTCAGGTTCGGGTTCTCTAACTGTATAAATAAAGAAGCACTTGCCGGAAACTGTATCACTTGGGCAGAAGCAGTCGTCGCAGCAAGAACGTTCCAATCACAAAATGGTATTTCCGCGCTCTCAAGGATAATTCCCTCACAGATCTGAGAATAAGGCTTACATATTAATTTCAGAAACTCCTCATCCTGGCAGTTTGCAGCTTGGCCCTGGCCGCAGCTGATGTATCGCATCTGCTGGGCCACGACCACCACCACGAGCACCACGATCACCACGATCATCCTGGCTACAACTACGACCCGCCGAGCATTCCCTTCGATCTGCCCACTCCTGCTCCCGCCTATCTGCCCCCGGAGCCAGTGACCGCTCGCGTGATCGCCCCTGTTCCCAGCTATCTGCCGCCCAAGCCCGTGACCCAGCCTCCGCCGGTCTATCTGCCGCCCGCGACCGTGAAGCCCGAGGTTCCAGTCGTGAGGACTCCCAAGCCATCTTACCTGCCTCCTCCGCCGCCGGTGGTGAAGGTCAATCCCCCCAAGCCCGCCTATCTGCCTCCTCCGCCACCTGTTGTGCGTGTTGACCCGCCCAAGCCCGCCTATCTGCCTCCTCCTCCACCAGTGGTGAGGGTTGACCCACCCAAGCCCGCCTATCTGCCGCCTGTTCCTGCTCCCGCTCCCGTTGTCGAGCAGCCCCGCTATGTGGCCCCATCGGTGCCCAGCTTCAAAATCCCGATCCCCTCGTACGCCGCTCCCCTGGGGGAGCCCCTGAACACCTACCTGCCGCCCCAGGAGATCGTGGAGCCCAAGAGCGAGGATGGCTACCACTACGACGCTCCTGCCCAGCCGTTCCTCTTCTAGGCGGCGATCATCCCCAGCCATTTGTTTGTTGTGTTCCAATGTCACGTGTATTTACCTGTAGTTATTTATTGTTTACCGAGCCTGCACTAAAAACGAATAAAGCTTCGCACTGCCAAACGTAAAACTATGTACTCTTATTTCTTTTTTAAATCAGAAAATTCCCATTTATTTTGGATGGGATTTGGGGAAATCCTATATCCCAAGAGAGGCCAAGAACACGACCGCGAACTCGGCTCAAGTGCCACATACATAATTACCAGCTAAAAATATCTGTGAACTCGGCAGAACAGTTTCATTCATGGGGTTTTTTCGATCTCTTCTCTTTGGGACTGAGTAAATGCTCTGCGACCAATTCCGGCTTGATTTATTGACTCGCCAGAGAAACCCAAGCCAAAGCCAACATTGAGTAATTGAAGTGAGCAGCCATAACGGCCATAAGCTCTAATTTTATGGACCGAGCTGTGGCTGAGCTCCAATAAACGACGGTTTTATTATTTATAACAATGCCTTAATTGCTCCGGACAATCGCTGGCATTGTTGGAGGTGTGAATACAAATAGAGCCGCGATCCCCCGCAGATTGTTAAGTCCGCCCACGGTGCCGTGAAAGTGAAACTGATGCGAACAGGAAGTTGAGTCTATTTTTTGGGGATGGGGACTGAAGAAGAGCGTTTGTTGACAAAATGAATTGCTTTATGGAAATCGATTGCATGATCTAATGGCTGGCAAGCCGTTTCTTCTTCGCTGTCAGCAAATGCAAATTAATTAGATTATTACGTTTATCTTTCGCTGGACGCCCAAGAATGATTTACCTAAGAGCTTTATCTACGGTTGTTGCTCTTAGTAGCGCCGTTTAAATAAATAAACACGGCCCATAAATTATCTCTCGCATCAACGGTTTTAGATTTTCGATTATCGATTCTCGGCTTAAGACTATAGATTTTAGAAAGCAAAACTGATGACCCCAGTCGACCAGGCAGTCGTCCAGCCTGTTTCTTATTCGTTTCGCATTCGCCACTAATGAAACCAACTATTTGTTTCCTCATTTTCGGCACGACATTTTTGTTGATGCATTATATACCAAATGCTAATTGGTGGCTGCTATTTTATCGGCTTGTTCTAGGCAGATCAGAGCTATTTTAGTTTTTTTATTGTTTTGGGCTTGCATGTGCATACCGTGCGTATGAGTAATGTGGGGACTTATGCATTTTGATAACAGGTGGTAAGTGTAAATATCAAAATATTCTGAAGGAAATGTCCTGAAATAGACTGGTACTTTTAGTTTTGACAATATATTTTTAAAGGGCTTAAATTAATTTACTTTTACTAAGCAGCATTAAACGGATTACTTAAACTATTATATTTAATGATCCTACCATTAATTTTTTTTATATTATGTGATGTATATTCACGTCCAATTATCAGAAATAAAATTTAAAAATTAACCAATCAAACAGCAGTATATTAATTATATGTTTATATTTATATTCCCTTTATTTTTGTAAATAATAGCTATATTTTGAATTTCGAATACCATAATTAACATATGTATATTTAATAATAGAAACCATTTTTTTATTCTTTCTTTTCTTTTACCAACTCAAAGTTTTTAGTATATAATATAGCATATTTTAAGGCGATTTTTATTAAAGCGATTGAATTTATACAATACCCGAAATATATGCTAAAAAAGTTTGGTAGTATAACAGTTTGTTTTAGAAGTGCGCCTGTTCCCATATGGCTAAGCAAAACATCCTTTAAAATAGTAAATAGAACCCAACCCCGCTTGCACAAATATATAAGAAATAAGTAGATTGTTTTTAAGGCTATTTTAGTTATATTAACATTTTAATAATTTAGTTTACGCCATGCTAGTTGTAAATAAGGTAATTACTAAAAAAGGGGTCACAGGGAAATTGTCCTTCACGGATCAACGTTTCTTCCGCATTATTAATCAATTAATCCCACACAATCACGCTTATTATCTAGTAATTGACACCACAGATTGAGGTGAGCTCAAGCTCACTCAATGTAAATTTGTGTAATTAATTACCGGGCAGCGAGGTCAAAGCGTATAATTTCCACTTGACCCAGGGAATCCAAGAGAAATCCCAGCCGAGACGGAAGCATCGCTGTCATCGCTGGCACACAAAAGGAGTGGAGTAGAGTGAAGTGGATTGAATCGATCGAGACCCAGTTTGTCATAGTTCACAGACAAAAATCGACTGTTAATGCCCCTGAATAGAAGCGGAGGCAAGGCAATCAAATGGACAATCAAACCATCAATCAATAGCACATTGTCTCACCCGGACAGACGCACTATCTATGGCTTTTAAAACGGATTGTTTACACTTCTGGCATTTCCAGCGATTTAGTAGTTCTGGTGTGAGTATGTTTTGGGACTACTTAGCAGGTTTAGCAGAAGCTTAAACCGGTTAAATTTAATGTATTTTGAAAGTATTCCACTAGATTTATGTATTCCTATTTGTTTACGAGCCGCCAAGAGTCATGCAAGAACCTGCATATCTAATTATATCTAATTGGCCCGAAGAAGTCGCACCACTTAATGAGCACCGCCGCCAAGCAACACCGAAATTATACCACATATATTTATAATAATTTACTTTATATATATTAGGTAATAAGTCGCTGCTTCCAGTGCGCAGATACTTCGGCCACGAGTACGCAGCTTCCGTATGCAAATGCCGGAGATATCAGAGATCTCATGCAGACAGACAGATAGATTTTCCTCATGGCATTCCGTGATTAATGAGGAGCCCACGCCGACGGGGGGCACTCATCAAATCGAGAACGAATCTTCCACAATTTCGACACACTTTATTGCGCCTTGATGAGCTGTGAATAATACAATTAAGGCCCGTTGCGATGCGATACCCCGGCCAAGACTGATTGGCCTTGGCAGGTGAATGAAATAACTCGAAATCGAAATTTGTTTATCATTTTTTTTACAAATAATTTACGTTTATTTATTCGTACTTTACTTGGCAATTCAACAATAACTGAATACTTCGTTTTTCGATCTTTGTCTTTAGAACATCATTTGTCTCTTTGTACTTCGCTCTTTATGCTTGTGATCTTGGCTTGTTTTTGTTCTTGTTCGTCGTTTCTTTGATGGGTTCGTTCTAGGTTTAGGATTGTATTAGGGTGCGATAGTTTGATAGTTTTTGATAGTTGGATAGGTCGATAGTTGGAGATAGTGGGTTTCAGTGCTTGGTAATGTGTGCGTGGTTTTAGATATTGGTTAATGCTTGATTCGGTTGGGATTGGTTGGGAGTTGGAGTTTTGGTGCAGATAGAGTTGTTCGGAGTGGGAGAAGGAAGAGAAACGACAAAATATAGGAGGGATTACTAGGATTGTCGAGCATGTATTAAATATAGTTAAGAGCTAGCCGTCCGTCTTAGTAGCGGCGCAGGCGGTAGAAGCGTCTTACATAGACTGGACGACGGTACTGGTAGCCGGCCCTGCTGCTGTACGTGTGCCCCGCCAGCTGCTGCACGGGAGCCACCTGGATCTGCTGGGCCACTGGCGCCAGATACTGGGCGCGCTGCAGGATCTGCTGCTGCACGGGCTGCTGGACGAAGGACTGGACCACGGGACGAGCCACGGGACGGGCAATGGGAGCAGCGATCACCGGACGCGGAGCAGGGGCAGCCACGGGACGCGGAGCAGGAGCGGAGGCAACAGGGGCAGGATCCTCAATGTCAATGTACTCAGGCTCGGGAGTAGCAATGTCCTGGGGATTGGGTCCCTGGGTGGCGGAATCGGGCAGCTGGGCGCCAGCAGCAACGCCCACGAGGGCCAAGGCCAAGAGCACGAAGAATTTCTGCAAGAAAATGGAGGGAAATGTATATAGGACTTATAGTTTATTTAAAATTTAATTCAAGCGTTTAAGGAATATTGTTTAATAAAGTCCTTGACCCTACTGTGAATTCATGAAAATTATTCTCTAAATATATTTAACAACAAAAAATTCCTACGGCTACTTTATTATCTCTAAACCATTATGAGCACACTTTAGTTTCAGCTTAATAAATGTTAATGAGCTTGAAAATAGTTAAAAACGAATTAAAATTTGTTTAACAAGTTCAACGACACTTATATTATACAAAATAATTTATAAATATCCAGAAAAACAAAATATTTATATTTTTAGTATTCTTGATATCCGGTTATCCTTTTACAGTGCCTAATTTTATGCAAGAATGAAGCCAGAGGTCCTATCTCAGCGTTGAATGTGCGAGAATTTTAGATCTTTGTTGATTAATATTTAATTTAAATTATGAAGAAATTAAAATAAAATACACTGACTTCAAAATTCCAAGCTTATAAATCTCAAGGATGATAAATCCTTTACTCTTTAGTATATCCGAATTTCTTGCATCTTTCCCTAAGATATATACTTTTATCGTTAGGGTAAAAATCTTAAGAATATAAAATATAATTCTAGTGAGAGGTGCTGCTATTTTTGGAGCTATTTCTGGAGCATAATTATGTGCGTGTCTCCGGCACGGGTGTGAAGCGAGTCGAGTCCCGAGGGCCACTCGAGCCTGGACAGCGCGTTGATGAAGTCGTTTTTGGGCACTTGAGCTTGGGTTGGGGAGCACTTGAGGGTAATAGTTATTTCGGGATCGCTTTCAAATTCAGTTTCGGTTCACGATTCACTTTTGATTTGTCTGGAGTTTATATCCTGCTTGGACGGCAGAGGATCACTAGGACTCGGGGTCCTTGTCATGGCCAGGATCACATACCATTTCTGCTTGTTTTTGGTTTTCGGGGAATTCACGAAATTTTCTCGAGCAGATGCGGACGAGCAATTTACACTTAAGAAGTTCAAAGCACAAATGATGATGAGCTGGTCAGCGGGTATGAAATTTATACTATATCGCCGGTTCGGTTTGGTCCGATCTGTCCGGTTCGGTTCAGTTCGGTACGTGGGTCTAAGAGAGTCTGGTCTGACCGCCAAAATCCGAGACCGAAACCGAAACCCGATGAGACACAAACCGCACACGGCGTTATAAATAAGGTAACAACAAACATACTAGCAGCAGAAGCAGAAGCGGCACCGCTCAGCACCAGAAACAACAACAACTAGCCAAAATACAGCATCGGCAATTCAAATCAAAATTTAAATTAAATGAAACGAAACGAAATGAGAAGAAACGGCGGCTAGAAGAGGCTGCTGATGGGCTTTGAGGTGCTGCTTGGTCCCTTTGGACAATCACTTTGGTGTCGTCATGAGCCATGACGCACGGACAGGTCACAAGACCTGCAGAAGATCGAAAATATACACTTGGGAAAATATACCGGTTTTTAAATAAAGCTAAAAATAAGTTTAAATTTAAAATGTATATTGTTAGGACCTATCAATCCACCTATTTACTCTGTATTTTAAACTAAAAAATTATTATTATGAATTTATTTATTTGTTTAAATTCATATAGTTAATATTGCCAATAATCCACATACTGATTTTATTGCCATCTGTTCCGAAAAAACACGTCCTGCTTACCACCAAAGTTCGTTGCCTAAGTCTTTCGTTTTTGCTGATAAAAAAAATTAAAATAAACTAATTTTGAGTAAAATATTTTCAGAACATCAAGGTTCTAAATCTTAAGCATAACTTTTGACCACGAGTTATTTCCCCCAGTGCAGATACTCTGCTTCTATCACTTGCTGTCGCCACACAGCGCGTGCCTCAGTTGAGGTTCGTCGCCTGAGTCTTTTGTTTTGGCTCCTGCTTGAAATAATTTGCATAAGACTTTGCTAGAATAATATTTTTGCACCCAAGTGGCTCCATGCGAGTATGGTAAACTCCCCGATAAAGCTATCCAAGGGGATTATTAGTCATTGGAGTCGGATAAGCGAAACGCATCACCGCTGATCATACTCAATTTGTGCCATTCAATAAGCCAATCTTGACTTTATCATGTCAATTCGGAGATTGTTTGCCCACCTGGCCGCCGACCTGGTAGCCCTCTCTTTCGGCCATTTGATCGTCGGCTGGCATGATTGTTTGTATCTTCTCTTGACCTTAGTGGCAACAATAAGCAAATTTAACGGCTTTTGGGCATACATCATTTCCGTTTCTCGTGCGTGTGTGTGGGGAAATACATTCACCTGCCACCGTCAAGTGAATGAAGCCACTTGAGCCAAAGATGCAGTGCCAATAAAAATGATTTGTTCGATATCAAGGTCTCTCCAAAAAGATTAAGTGGCACAGACACAGGAAATGGTTAATATATTTTCGACATTGTAAAGACGTTAACATGAACAAGCACATACTACTAAACTATGTATACATCAAGCGATTTGAGCCCACTTTAAAATAGTTCTGGCCCGGTCATGTGACATCATTTCGGGTGCCTTTCACCTGCATTGATTGATGGTACATTTGTCAACGGCAGCCAAGACGGGGAACATGGGAAATATATGCAGCCTTTTTGATAATCCCACCAAAATAACGTAATGAACAAAAAAATAAACAATTTATTGTGTGTTTTTACGGTTATTAGAAAATTTAAAATGTAATTAATAATGCTTTGGTCCGCTGGCGTCTTGGGTTTCACATTCATAAATTTGATCTCCCGCGAAACATTCATTATTGGCTGCTTATGCCATTTGCGGCCATTGTCTATGGAGTCAGCGCTAATTGACTTGCAAAATGTGTCATTTGTATGAGAAAAGCAGCGTTCTTCCCTCGATCTAGGAGTGCCATAAATCAATGACAAGGGCGGGGCAGATTTATTTTATGTAGCTCGGTGCAGTTCGCTGCCAGTGATAACATATATATCGGCAAACTTTTATTTATGTTAATGCCCATATATAATATTAATATCAGCCGTTAAATATGTTTGCGATCTTTCCATCATCGTGTCTTTGGGGCCGGAACCGAAACGACAACGACAATTTCGACCAATTTGCATATAGGAACCAGAAATCGAGAGATCGCAACGAGTGAATCAAAAGCCACGAGCCGCCATAGGAGCTTCGACTAAATGCCGGTAATCGAAAATTCTCTTAATTTATGACTCTATGCCTGCCGATAGCCAGAATCCAGTCGACTTCACGTGCCCCTCGCAGATCGTTTTGTTTTGCTCAAAGCGTTCAGACATATTAAGCATGCGACCTGTTGTCCGGCCGGGGTTAAGCGCGGCTATAAATACGATATTCCAAGCTAGATCTTGTCTGGCTGGGCGTGTTTACAAGCGATCCGCATCACCTGATAAGGACCACAATGAAGCCCACCTGGGCCTCTCTGAATATGTATGTTCGCTTACCAAGAGATCTCTTTTTGGGCAAGACACGCCTCGTTATCTATCCGCCAGCTTAGCATTTGAATACGCGCGTGTGAATAAGAGAAATATAAAACATTTTTTTGACATCTGTTTTCATAAATAGAACTAAAGAGGAAGGAAGGTATGCTAGCTCTCGTCTGTAATAGTTATTTGATCATTGACCTTGTCGGGGCGAAGATTCTCATTCTCAAGCTAGTCTTGCTTTCCCGTCTATTTTTATCACGAGACTCGACACAATGCTTCGTAAATATTTTGTGGAATTTTTTATTTGTACAAGCTTCCGCACATTCACCACGAAACAGACCAGAGGCATTATGAATATTCAATATTTTTACGCAAAAAATTATAACAAACAACAGCCGAGGCATGGCAAATATATCATCTTGAAGAGACAATTGGAAACTCTGGCATACTCTTGTCGAAATAAGTATTTCGAAAGGCGCGTCAAACTGGTTGGCCCAGTCGGGCTACCCCCTCGGACTCCGCTTCGAGGGTGATCTAGGCCCAGAAATATTTATTGCAACACCTCCAAAATTCGTGGTACTTGACAGATTTATAACCGCCTTAATAAATTGTCTTAAAATAGACCTCAAACGCAGATGCTTAGTCTCGTTTCCGCCTCTGCAGTTGATGAAATAAATGGCTTAACAATTATCGTACATCAGCCACTTGACCTACAGTCTGGCGGTGGTGACCAAAAAAACCGAACTCTCTGGATCGGAGCCCGGGGCTTTATAATTATTTATTTATTTTTTATTTAGCCGTCGCCAAGGCAAGGCAGATTCTACGCAGATTATTCTGGTTCCAATCGATCGCCAGTCGCAGACAAACCGGCGGGCCGGTACACGCGCACAGTGAAAGCGTCCGCAAAAGAACGTTAACATTTAATGGGAAGCATAAATTAATTATTGAAATTAGCCAGAATAGAGATAAAATAATAGCCAAATGGGAATAGGAATTGAAAGGCGACCGGGGATAGGAATGAGAATGCCCACAAAGAGCCCCATCTAATCATTGTTTAACTTAATAATTAGTTTTTTATTATCTCCCCCCATAATTTGTTTCGCAACAACAGCAAACAATGAAATCGATGCCGCCTGAGGGGCCAAAAGCATCGGCCAAAGAAAAAAAGAGACGTCGCGACGTCGGTGGCTGTGAACCTGAGCAATTTAGCCACTTTTGGCACCTTTTTGGCCGGCTCGTGCCGCCACAAACGCTGAAGAAGCCAGGTGAGCTGGCATTTTGAACTCTGACTCTGAATATAATCAATAATAAATATTCACTCAAGCTAAGCTTTAAGTGAGAATTAAATTAGACAATTTTTCCCAGTAGACAAAGTGGATAATGTCATATTATATATACTATTGATATTTAATGCATGATATATAGAATGATGAGCTCTTCTTTATTATATTTAAATTTATTTACAATGCTTATTCTTATAAAATGATTAATATCATAAAATCATAAAATATTTAGTTATAATTATGTTCATTTTTACATCAGGTTAGAATACTTTATTTTAAAATTGTAAGCCGAACTTCATTCACCAAAAATCTACAAATTTCACTTTATTTATCTTTTTGTGGGAACATTAATCTACTAACTTGTTGACTATCTCTTTTTAGCATAAATTGATTTTCTTAACAGCCATTAATATTTTATTATTATACAAAATAGGTTTTATTATAAGCTCCCGAATAAGAAATTCAAAATTAAATTACTGTTTTAATTTAAAATGATTAAACTTGTTAAGAACCTCCTAAACCTATTTCCTATAAACCGCAAAAGGTAGAATCATAAAAGCAAATTGATTATCGAATTTGGTCCAATATGACTAATTTTATGATAATAAACTAAGAATTTGGCCTGCATTTGGAACTTGAAACTAAACTGGTTAGTTATAATTCACAAATTGAGGTCACATTCTCCACTTCATTAGCAGAGCCACAACATTAATACCGAGATAAGCATTTTGGGAAAAAGGAAACAAATACAGAGATGAAGACGGAAACACTTCCCCTGAAGAGCATACCCGAGAATACTCTGCCGGCCGGAGATTCGAAGAAGATGCTGTAATCGAGTGGCAGTGAACTTGAGTTCTGAAAAATTGCCCCAATAAAAGCGGCATTAAGCTTTTACGGCTAATGGAGTGATTCGAAAGGGGCAGCCACGAATCAGGCAAACAGCGATCGATCAGATTTCATTCATGCCGATCTAGTTCGGTGACAAACAACCGACGGACAACCCGTTCTAGCCCGGGAATAACACAAAGAGGGGTTGGTATTTAAGTATATATATTTCTATCTCTATATTTATAAGTATAAGCCATTCTAGTCAATTTGCACAAATGCAAATGCTGATTATTATGGTCGCATTTAAGGCTTGGTGGATGGTTAATGGCCATTAGCGAAACCCGTTTTGGCTCATTGGTTCTTTTTTTCGGCCATTTCTGAGCTGGCAAAAGATTATGACGATGATTAGCCCCACGGGGCTAATAACGACGATGAAGGTTCTTCTTGGGCCCCAGTCGCCGCTCTGTCTGCGGATTTCTGTAAGAATCTCCTCGGATTCCCAGCTGCAGTGAGTCACAGAAGAGGATCATCTCTGGCAGATAAAGACCCCATGCAAATGTGGATTCTCCGATGGTTTGACTAACTGCTATGACATTGTTTCCACTCGGATGCCGTTTGTTGCGCTTTGTCTCTGTAAGGCCAAGGTCGAAATTTGTAAAGAGATTGTAAACATTGGATTAACTGCTATGCGTGTTGCCTTTTCAATCCGATTCGTCTTCGCCATTGTTGACTCTGCATTTGCATTTTTTCGGGCCAGCTTTTTGGAGATTCGGAGCTGGCGGTGATCCATTGTGACGGCTGTCGAAGCTGCTGTTTTGTCTGTTTTGACATCCATTATGGATTGGTGTGACAAGTGCTGTCAGTGCTCAAGACAACGACCCACATGGATCGGTGGCCCAGACTATTTGCCGTTAATTGCTTCACGCTGGCCACTAGCTTTTAAGGCCCACTAAAATTCACACTCGACAAAACTAACACTGAACTTCATTATACTGAGAAAATATCTGGTAAAAGGGGTTGGGGAAAACCAAATATTCTTTTGAATAGATCTTTTAAATTAAAATAAATTAAAATAATATAATTGAAATAATCAGTAAATGTACACTATAAGTCAATTTTAACTCCTTTCAGTCTTAGAAATAATAAATTAACTAAATAATTGTCCACTTAAGGTTATATTAATTACAATTCAGTGAAGTAACTATTTTAAATTTCTTTCAGTGCACTTTTAAAAGCTAGTCAGAAGCGATACTCAATAAATTTGCGTGACAAAGCCGCCCTCTGGGGCTTACCGAATGAATGAATTTTGGATCGATCTAGACTAATCCACTTGTCTTCATATTTGACGCTATTTTCTGCATTTATTCGGCTCGATGGTTGTCGCCGTGCTTGATTAATGTTGGCGTTTTGTTCGTTTTATAATTAAAATTTAATAGACCGGGCAAAATGTGTTGCCGATGCCTTGGTATTATGCTAATCACTGGCGCCCACAGCGGTCTGTATTGAAAAATCTTGAAAAGTCTCCGAAATCGTTTACACGGGCAATCATCCTGAACAAAGGCTAAGCCAATTTTCTGGCTATTCACTTTGGCCACGAGCTGGCTCTGGCTTGGCCGGGACCAAGCCAAACCGAGTAATTGCCAATTTTTGGCTGCTAAACGATTTTGTTCACGCTCAAGAATCGCAGCGTTTAATCATAAATCGCCGCTGTCTGCGGCTTGATTTATTCGCAAGCCACTTGAATGCTCGCCGGGAAGGTTAACAGTTGTTAAACATCTATTAGCAATTGATTAATTTGCTGTTAATGCGATACAACCATGCGACTTCAGCGGCGGCGAGGGAATTTATTATTCGGCGGGGGGTGGGCTGCAATATCGGTCAATTGGACGAGGAAGTTGTAGCGGCAAATGGATTATGCGGAATCTCGCGTGCAGAGATATAAATTGAGACATCAGTTGGCTCAAATCGAGGTGGATGCTGATTGCCGAGTATTTAAATGAATCATCTCGATGCGTCTAAATATAGTAAAGATATTAAGATAAACTCTTTATAAATCGAGGTTTTTGGTTCATATCAATTAATGAATGCCTATGAAAATTATTAAAATAAATTAATCATTTTAAAAATAGCAAAAAGCTTTTAAAAATAGTAACGGCGTCAAGCCAAAATGATGAGTCGAGGTTGTATCTAAGACTAATGGTTGCCTATAAAAAATGTAAAATCTAGAATACTAGTAATAATTAAAAAGTAAAAATTAAATAGTACAAAAAATGTATTTATTTATTTACCATATACGAAATATTTATTATTACTTGAAATTACTTGAAATTTACAAAAAGCCATTTAAAAATTACATAAAAATTATCTTTTATTATAATCAGCTATCATAATGAATATTGAAGACTTAATCAGCTTAAACACCAATAAAAAGCCAAAACCTGAATTAAAGCTCCGATCCAAGCGAGTCGTAGATCGAAAGCTTAAACAAGCTTTATATTTTAAATTAAGTCAGTTAGTAGGCAATATAATCAGTATTAACCTGAACTTGTCTTTGAATGATTTCTTTACCAATTTCATAGCCTACATTTAGGCTGAAAACGTATTATTCAGGCAATCATGCTTGAGATGAAAGCAATTATATTTTATGATTAAATTACAACATCAAATTAGTTATAAAACCAAACAAAAAGAGTTTATATGAAAAATTTTAAAACGATTATCAAGTGTAATTTTATATATTTAATTTATCATCGCCAAAATTGTTTTTAAAAATATATATTAAGAAACAAAAATAAGGAAAAGCCTACAAAAAAGGTTATTTTTCTTTAACATTCATAAATTCATTTATTTATGTTTTTAAAAACAATTTTAGGAAGATAATTTAAGATAATTTATGCATTGTTTCATGTGCACTTACATGCGTGAGTGATTTTCATCGCCATTCCTACGTTTTGTTTGCCTTTCCCCCTTGCGGATCCACTCGAACACGACCGCTGACGGGTTGATTCATATTTCGCTTGGCTGTGCCGTCGACACAAATCATCGTACGCAATGCCGCCAAGTCGAAAACGTTTGAGTGCGTTGCCAGTTTTACAATTCAAACAGTTATGAGCCGAGACAGCAAAAAAACATTCAAAGATGAGAGGGGAATAGAAAAAATCTACGCAAAACTGTGCCAAGGGCAATTTCGCCAGTGATTGATTTACAAGGCGGCAACGTAACGCAACGGAACGCACTGCAGCGAACGCCTCGTAACTCGCAAGAAGAACGCCGACGCACGTTGCGTATGCGCAATATTTCTTGAAGCGGCTGGCGAGGCGGGAGGTACAGGTGCTATTTTGGACTTTACTGCTTTTGGCACTGGCATAAATCATTCTGTGACTTTATTGTCTGTCTATTAAGTCATAATTATAATATGTCCATTAATATTTTCGATTAGCCGCTGTCGGAATAAGTTTTGAGGAATTAATTGGAAATTTGAGATTAACGATGAAGAAGACGCCGAGAATTTCGCCCTCGGGTGAGATGATGATGATTTTTTGCTGCTTTCATTTTTTTCTAGAATGACTTAATATTTATATACTCGCATTTACATTTGCGTGTTCGCTTGATTGGGGAGGCAGCGGAATATTAATTGCTTGTTTGGGAAATTTACACCCGGATGGAATGAGAAACGTAATCGGAATAGGAATCGGAATCACCAGCGCCAGCTCAAACTTGGTAAATATGAAAGAAATTAGTTAGGGTCAGCGGGTGAGCGAGTCGCTCTGCTTTTCGGGCCTATGGGTCCACTTTGCCTCTATTTGGATTTCTGTAATTGCCATCGCATAATTATCGCGGCAAGGCAAACAATGCGTGGCGAATCCCTTGTCATGCCGAATCTTTTCAAGTGCCTGCAAAGTGCTGCAATCATAAATCACGCAAAAAGCCGAGACTAAGTGCAGCTGCAGATCCGATGGCTGACAACATAAATCACACCCAAGCCGAGCCAGGCCGCTCGTTAAGACGTTAATCAAATGGCTCAGATCGGGCCGGGCTGCGAGGCTTAGGGCACCTTCTGTCCAGCGAAATTGAAGGCCGCAGTCCATGTGCTTATGTAATTAGTGGCAGTACCCCCTAATGCCGCCAGTACCATAGCCACCCCCTCTTAGCCCTATTGGAAAATGGTTGCACAACCCACTACAACGACGACGACGTTGCACTGCAGTTTTTCTTGTTTATCTTTATTTTTGGGCAACCTAATGAAGTTGCCACGGCTAACTCAATTTATTGACTAGGCCCGCCGACATATTGACTAAATGACTGATGAACCTGGCGACGGACAGAGAGTCGGTGGGAATTGAGTCGTCGATCGTGGAGCCGATCATCGACAGACTCTCGGTCCCCGCCGCAGTCGCAGCCACAGTCGCTCATATTTATTTTGGCTCAGCCGGCACCTTGAGCGGCCCATGTATGGCTGCACTGCAGTTGCAGTCGTTATGGGCTCTCGCAAAAATATATACCTATATATATATATGGTCGTTATGGGTTTATAGATAGATATTGCAAACAACGCCGGCCTGAGAACGTTCACGGCTGCTTGACGCTCTCGGAATTTCCGCCTCTGATTTATGGCGCCCCCAGGTTTGATTGATTTGACCTACCAACTGGACACCAGCGGCCGGCGAGATGCCTTCGTGCTCCGTGCTCCACTGGGCGGCGCTGTCTGGGGACTGCTCTTGAACTGCTGATATTTTGGCTAGGCCATCTGCCTACTTGCAAAAAATAATGGGTAATTCACAGATAATTGTCCAATTTAAATGCAGTTTTTTTTTCAATTTCCTTGTTGGCAACATTAATATATGTTACTGGGATCTATGATGGATTTTTACTATTAAAAATTTAAATAAATAAGAGATATTTCCTGCAATAAAGTGGTTTCGCTGTAAACATTATTTTTAGCTCCTCTTCTATTTGAAAAACCGAAGAACATCGTTAGGGAATCACTAAAATAAAAATTTGTAATATTAAAAAATTACGCAAGACTAGCTCTTATCATTTTTTGTAAGAGGATGAATATCTTTATGATATCCTCATTAGATTTTAACGATGTAAAATGCATTTATCAATATTTCTTTCAATGCACCTTGCTGCTGTCAAAAGTGATGCCCCAGAAGGTCGCCGCACAAGCTGGGACATTGACCCGCCACCGAATCCCCCGAGTGAGTGACGTATCCAGCTTTGGCTTTGGCTTTCGAGATTTGTTTTTATTTGGAAAAAGATTTGAGTTGCGGGCTGTGGGTCCAATGGTGGATCACTGGACTGTGGTGGGCACAGGCGCCGCTTTTCTAGAAGGTAAAGGGTCTGGCAGGCTTATTATAGTTGTAGCCATCGGGTCCCAGGGATCCCGCCTCATCGCCTCCGCTGGTGGGCGGTGGTCCGTACTCCTGAGTGGGTGCTGGCGGACGAGGCTGGTAAGTGGGTGCAGGTGGTGCAGGCGGAGAGGGGGGCTGCGGCTGATAGGTGGGTGCAGGTGGTGCTGGCGGACGAGGCTGATAAGTTGGTCCTGGTGGCGGAGTGGGTGCCGGAGGTCGTGGCTGATAGGTGGGTCCTGGTGGGCTTGGCGGAGTCGGTGGTCGTGGCTGATAGGTGGGTCCAGGTGGGCTTGGCTGAGTGGGTGGTCGTGGCTGATAGGTGGGTCCTGGTGGCGGTGCAGGTGGCGAGGATGGGGGTGGCCCATACTCTGGCGCCGGAGCAGTTGGCTGCGGCTGTGGCGGGGCAACCTCATTCTCTCCGGGAGGCGGCAGGTACTCGGATCCTGGCGTGGGGCGTGGTGGCGGCGGGCTAGGAGGTTGAGGCCTGGGTGGCTGGGGACTCGGAGGCTTTGGACGCGGCGGCGGCTGCGAGGGCGGTGGCCCGTATCCTGGAGTAGGAGCTGGAGGGGCTGGTGGTGCCGGCGGGGGACCGTATCCTGGAGTTGGAGCTGGAGGGGCTGGGGGTGCCGGTGGGGGACCGTATCCAGGAGTGGGCTGCGGCCTGGGCGGCGGCGGTGGTGGTGGCTGCGGGCGCGAGGGCGTGGGACGTGGCTTGGGCTGATCCGGAGGCAGGTACTCCGGGCCAGGCTGCGGCGAAGGAGGCTGAGGCTGTGGAGGTCTATAAGAAGGAGGTGCAGTGGGCAGTGGCTGCGGCTGAGGACGAGGCGGCTGCGTCTGAGGCGGTCCATAAGAAGGAGCCGGAGCCGAAGGAGTGGGCTGCGGCGGCGGACGA
Organism: Drosophila tani; assembly: GCA_008042535.1. Lineage (NCBI taxonomy): Eukaryota > Metazoa > Arthropoda > Insecta > Diptera > Drosophilidae > Drosophila > Drosophila tani. The sequence continues at coordinate 38 of VNJO01008651.1, read as the reverse complement.
GGCGGCTGCGTCTGAGGCGGTCCATAAGAAGGTCCTGG
>VNJO01008650.1:0-13321 GCA_008042535.1 Drosophila tani | reverse complement strand
AATCGATTTGGGGCTGCTAGAGCACCCTGTTGTTGTAGGGGTAATTACAGTAGTATCCATAAGTTTGGTCCCACGAGTAATGAGGAAAGAAGTATCCCCCGGGGTAGAGCCTCATACCCCGGATCGGGCACTTGTACGACCGGAGGTGCCAGGTATCCGGAAGCCACCGTTAAAAGACACACTAACGTAGTGCCATTCGTCACAGGGGCACGGTACGGTAACACCGGTGATTACGGGTTTTTTCGAGTTGTCCTCTCTAGATCCGCCATATTTTGTCTAGAGCAGGGGCACCTCGAGCAGGATGTGGTTCTTCACCACGTATGGTCGGTCTGCAGTAGTCGGCATGTGACTGCCAACTTCTGCTGGCTGAGTCAGCTTGGCGCGGCGACAGGCACACACGCTTCTTAGTTTAGTCGCAATTAATCTTTAAAGTTTAGCCTAATTCCCATTCGGTACAGTGGTCTGTGAAGCTTAAAATTGTTGTCAAATTGTGCTTAGCGTAAATACTATATACGATTATGTCGACACTTTGCACACTTTGAATACATTTTATGCGTGAAATATAAATAAAACAAAAAGTTGACAACGTAAAATAGGTAGTAATTAACGACTTTTCAATATTAAGACGTACATTTGAGTATACAAATTATAAGGGGAATTTTTTAGTAAAGAACATACAGTTTGATGAGGTAAGAGAAGAGTATTGCTGTGATCATTAAGTCAGAGAGAACGTAAAACAGCGGCGCAGTCGAAATTTTTTTTAAAAACAAAAAAAAAAAAATTATTATTTAACCAATATAGAAAAATTGAGAACAATTTTTTTTATCAGTTTGAGTAAATATTTTGAGAACAAAAAAAAATCATATATGGTCTTCTTTTTATACCCGGTACCCATAGGGTATAAGGGTATTATAAGTTAGTGCCAACCGAAAATGTATGTAACAGGCAGAAGGAGAAATCTCCGTCCCTATAAATTATATAATAATTATATAATTATAAATTATATAATAATAATTATAAATATTCTTGATCAGCATCACCAACCGAGTTAATCAAGCCGTGACCGTCTATCCGTTTGTCCGTCCGTGTTGCTAAACAGATCTCAGAGACTATAAGAGCTAGAGTTACCAAATTTGGTGACAGCATTGGAATCTGTTGCACGCAGATCAAGTTTGTTTTAAAATTCGGCCACGCCCACTTCTGCCACCGAAAATCATACAAAACGTTAAATAAGCTATGCTCATTATTTTCGGGTAAAAGTTATTAGATAAAGTAAATGAATAGCCGTCTGGGTTGTGGGTTCGAGCCCTGACCGCACCCAAACTTTTTTTGTTGGTTTTTTCTATTTTTTGTTTGTTTATTTCTTCCTTTTTTTTATCAATATACCCGGTTTTGTGTGGGATTTAACTCGGGCCCATTTTGCAAAATGTAAATGCATCGGCCGCTTAGACAACTGGACCATTACCTATATAAAACAAGAAGCGCCCATTTTCATACTAAGTATGCTTCCACAACTGTTGATCTAATTTGGGCAGAACTGAAATAAAATGTATTAACTTAATAAATAGGAGAAAAACTGAAAAACCAGTAAATAAAAAAAAAACACTTAAATTTTTCGGGATTTGAACTCAGACCCCAACTTTGACAGAACTGATATAAAATGTATTAATTGAATAAAAAGGGGGAAAAAGTTATAAGGCAAAAACGAAACTGTGTCCACATCCGGGCCCTCTCCCCTACAATTATTTTAGTTTTATTGACATCGCCTCTATAAATAAATGTGTTTAAATAAATAAATTCTATAAAGCAACTTACTTTCTAAAACACAACTGTTTCGAGTTCAGCACACTGCGCATTGGTCCACGCCGGCAAATCAAGGGAGAGCATCGAAAATTTGAAGCGGCTGAGCTAAATGTTTTGAATCTTGTATCTCCCGTATACTCTCCAAGGTTTAAAGAAACTAATATCCGGTACTAATATCAGGTACTATCAGAGATTTTTTGAATTGGGGATCGTCAATTTTATCTTAGCTCGTTAAGATGTGCTTTTATACACAGATAAAAAAGATTCTTAAAAATCAAGAATATTTGGATTGATTTAAGAATGCGAACTATTGAAATTTGTAAGGACGATTCGGGATTAAGTGGTTGATAAATCCGGACTCGGCATTAAAATAACAAAAGAAGTCGAAACATTCTTGATTTAAGCCAATAATTTGGTAAGTGGCCCATCTGTGAACTCCGACACAAGGGATCGAAACTCGGTCGGGGTAAAAAAAAATGTGAGTTTACTTTTAATGGGATTTATTTACACTTTATATAATTTAATAAACATTTTTAGACCTATAAATACAGATTATAAGACAAATTCTTTCACAACGAACTTTAAGTAAAATAAAATCTTAATTCATTAACGTTTAGGATTAAGAATTTGAAACATAGTCTGTGCTAAGATAATAAAATTATTTCGGTATAGTTTTCATGCCTGAATTTAAGAATTTTCGGTATTAAAATCGTGATTGAAAAATTTAATTAATATTAATGAATTAATTAGTTAAATAATTATGTTCATGCTTAGATTAAGGCCGAAATCCATCCTACATGGATTTAAATTTGGTAACTTTATCCCGTTATTTTTTTCTGTGTATCATTCATGGCTTATTATTTTAGTTAGAAGTTTGCAAGGCACTCACGGGTATCGTACAGTAGCCAGGGAAACCGGTGCTCAGGGCAGTCACATACTTGGCAAATCTTGTTGCCATTGAAACGAAAAACGAAGTGAAGGCAGAACTGACATTTGTTTATATGTACTTAGTATTATGTACCCCCAGAACACAGTTCGAATAACAAAGCCCGCAAAACTCTGAGTGATCCTATAAAATCTGGCCCAGCTGGGGGGCTAGTCTCATAGCAAGATGAATCGAACCGACGACGCGAAGCGGTCCTCGCTGGACGACTACAAGATGAACGCGATGGCCTCCATGGGTTGGGCGGTGGACGCGGACATTCCCATGGCGAGTGCCGAAAACCTGGCGATTCTCAAGGAGCTGGCCACCTTGAGGGCTCTGAAACTGGAGGTGCAGCAGCACATGAACTCGCTGGACGAACGCGAGTTGGCGGTGCAGCGGCATACCCGCAACATTGAGTCCACTATCCAACAGAATCTGGTAAGACCTCTGTTAGGAGGTGCAGGACCATGCCCTATATTTGCTCCTCGTTGCCGTTTCAGACTCTGTATAGCTCGATGAAGGATGATGAGATCAAGGAGGCGCACAAGGTGCAGTTGGTAATCTTAGAGCGCAATAAGATCAAGGAGGACCTGCGAAAAAACCAAAAGGAGTTGGAAGAGTACACGGAATATGCCCAGGTCACAGAACGTAAGTCTCAGACGGTGCAGGTAGCAATTCTTACCACTAAAAATATTACTTAAACATCCAGGTAAGATCTGCCAGAACAAGCGAGAGATCGATGAGCTAACGTCCCGCATAAAGTCCGCGAAGACCACATTGGTGGAGTGGACCGAGGCTATGGAGGATGGGAACAAGGGCTACCAGCTAATAGAGAAGTATTACTTGGACGACCAGCAGAAGGCTCGAGAGCTGAACACCAAGCGCCAACTGCTGCAGGCGGAGATTGACAAGCGGCGCAAGCAGGTGGTCCTTCTCTACGACGAACAAATGACGCTGGAGAAGAATCTGGAGCGGACCGCCTGCCTGTATAGGGCCGCTCACGTGGAACGCCGTCAGATGGTGGAGACTTGGAAGAGCGCCGTGAATCAGATGACCCAGCGGGAGCACGACATCCAGCGCAGCGAGGCAGAGTGCGCCGAGTTGGCCGAAAAGGCGCACCAGACTGGCCTTATATACAAGGATCAGGATAACCAGCTGACCGAGGTGATCGATAACAATCGTCAGGTGGAGATAGCGATTGAGGCGCTAAATGAAGAGACCTCGGACCTGAAGAACCAGATACAGATCCTGATCGATGAGTCAATTTTGAAGGATCGCGAGATCGACGGCCTGCGTCGGGAGCTGGAGAATCTATCGAACAGGGTTCACTTGCAGCGCATGGAGAACCGCAGTCAGATGAAGAAGCGGGATGCGAAGATCCAAGAGATCGAGAACTTTGAGTCTGTTATGGCGAAGGTTGAGGCCAGGCTGAACTCCATACAGAACAAAGCTTTAAATGCGGATCAGCGCTTGCACATTCTGGAGGAGATGATGGAGCAGGAGGAGACAGCTCTGCGCAACCTGGGCAAGGAGCAGGAGAAGGTAAACGAGATGCTGTACCGTGCCCAGAAGCAGGTGATCGAGCTGCAGGACGAGGAGAAGGTTCTCACCGTGCAGAATGACGCGCTAACCTCAAATCTGGCGGCCATCAAGCGCAGCCAGCAGCAGGTTCATCACGAACTGAAGCGCCAGACGGAGATCCACTACAATCTCTCCTTCAAGTACCTGGAGGCAGAGCGGAGTTACGCCGAGATCAAGGGTCTGGCCGATGATCCCGAGGTGGAGGCGAGCAATCTTCAGCGACTGGCTACTCTGGAGCAGGAGTACGACAAGCTACATCGCCTCATTACCACCACGGAGGCGCAGAACAAGAAGCTGAACTACAATATGAACAACCTGGTGGTTCAGTATAATGCCGATGAAAAGGAGCTAGATATGGTTAGGTTCAAGATCAAGGAGGCCCAGGTTTACTGCGAGGGCACCGTGAAGAGGTTACGCCAGAATCGCTACGAGAACTCGGAGCTTATTGTGGACCTCAACATGGTGAAGATGCGCTGCAACGATCTCGAGGTGGGCATCGGTGGCTGCGAGCAGGGCACCTACGACTTGGAGCAACACCGCCTCGCCTTTCGGCGGGCCATCAAAGATCGCACTGTGGAGCTGCGCAGCCAGGAGGATGTGCTCCTGCTAAAGAAGAAGCACCTCAACGAGGAGCTCAGCACCCTGCGGGCCGATATTGGCGAGCGAAAGAAGCAGATTGAGGTAGTGAAGGCCAGGTTCGAACTCACTGCGAAGCTGCTTGGCAAGAACGAGGATGGCAGCATTATGACCAGCACACAGCTGAAGGTGATGAGCGCCCAGGAGCGCCAGATTCTCGCCGACGAGGGTGACGCCCTCAACAAGAAGGTGCTTACGGCCGAAAAGGAGGTGGTGGCCCTGGAGAACACGTTGCGCCAGTTCGACGTGTCCAACAGCAATTACCGCAAGACCTTCACATCGGTCGACGACAATTCGATGGGTAAGTTGGGGAATTCAAGGACTCTGACTCTGAGCGGATTTAAGCTAGTCCCTTTCATGTAGATCGTGAGAGAGCCGAGCTGGAGCTACAGGAACTGGAGGCTGCTCACTGCCGCGACCTGGAGAAACTGAAGATACTGCGTTGCAAGGCGCAGCATTACGACCAGAAGCACGAAGCGCAGCGGGCCGAGGAGGAGGACCTGATCCTCAAGCTGGAGCAGGCAAAGGCACGGCGCACTGAGCACGCTGCGGTGCTGGAGAAGCTGGAGCGCGAAATGGATGAGCAGCGCTTGAAGCTGGAGCGGGCACAGCGCGAGATCCGGACGCAGTTGCGCGAGATCCAGGCGAAGCCGATCAGCGAAGAGTTTATGGAGCTGTTCGAGCGTGATCTTAGCGTGCAGGAGCTGGAGGCGCGAAACACCAAGGCGCTCAACATGCTCACCGATCTGGCCAACAGCGACGAGTCGGGGCCGGAGATCCTGCACTTGATGCTGCGCAAGGGGGTCAAGCTGCCAATGCACCTGAAACGTACCCGCAGCACCATATCCTGGGGTAGCTCCTCGGCCAAGTCCTCGGACACTGTGGGCTCGTACATCAGTGTGAAGGGCAAGGGCTTCCTCCGCGGCGCAATGAGTTCCAGGTCATCGGCCTCCGATATAAGCTCCACCAAGGACGACAGCTCCTCCACCACATCGCATTCTGGCCTCAGCGTCATCTCACTCGAGCTGCCCGGACCGTCGAAGAAGAAATGATATCACATTTGTTTCCTTTTATTACTAATATTATCGGTTATTCATTCAATTAACGAATCTTGATCACAGCCCGCTTCACGTGCTTGGCCGTCGCACACTGTTTACAAATTGACCGTCTAAACAAAACAGCGAATAAAATGCGTTGCCAAAGCGAGCCAAAAACAAGAGAGAGCAGCGATCATAAAAATAGCCTACAACGAATCCAATGAGGCTACACATCCGACTGTCCCAGTGTGTGCTAGGTGGTGATGTTGGGTACTTTCTCACAGAGCTTGCCGACCTGGGAATGCTCTATTAAGAAAGCAAATTTTTCTCCACATCAAAATATTAACTTTAGTTAATTGTAAAGTGCACGGCTTTCATTGCTTCAATAATTTTTCCATCGCAAATTTACTTAATTGTTGCGTGCACTGCTTTCATTGCTTCAATAATTTGAATAGTCCTGAATCGCCTTCCATTTCATATAATTTGTATACTTTCGTAGTATCAAATTAATAAGAATCTTGTTAAGAAGTATTTAAGACTCAAGAGTGTAGAATTCATGTAACAGATTCTATTACGTTTTCTTTTTTGTGTATACAATTTTTTTAAAAATTATGCTATAGTAATTACAATATATTAATAATATAAATATATCAATAATATAATAATTTCCTAACCATCCTCTTAAGGCTAACCTGAAGTTTCAGTTGGTTTAGGTCTTAATGTTCTGTTTTATAAACTAATGCTGGTACACAAATATCAACCTAGATTAGCCACATATCTGAATGGAGACGATAATAGAAACAACCTGGCAGTCATCCATAATGATAGATCATCTCTGATGACATTTAAGTACAAAATCTGACACATCGCATTTGTATATGGTATGCAGAGAGGGCCGCCCCTCTGCCTTACGCGTTACAAACACAAGAACAAAGGCTATAAGGCCGCCGAAGTACCATATATCGGCCAAATATATATATATATACACATGTTCAAAGCTATATTTCGAAATGAGGTACCCGTCGGCTACACAGAGAGAGAGAGAGAGTGTGCCGTATGAGTTTTCGGCGCTACTACGAGTGTTTTCGAAATTCTTATTCTTCGATTCCGGCGGCGATCAGCGCCGGGCATTTCATTATTTTTCATTATTTCGTTTCGAGCAAGATCTCAAATCGCTAGTGCTGCTGCTGGGCCGGAAAGTTTTTCAAAATTTTCACTTGCTGATATTTTTAGAAAATTCTGAAAGCGGAAAGACCGATCTGTGTGAGCTGTCTGGGAATGGACTCCTGAATAGATTTTCGCCGACTGAACAGGAGGAATCATCATCGAAGAAGGTGATAAATTTGCATAAGACTCGAATCATTTCGCTGGCGGAATGTGCTCCACGTCGTCGGTTCTGTGTCCTCTTTGCGCCGTGCCCAGTTTCGGCAGCATTGACGCGCTGCAGCAGCGGCTGATTAAGGCGGCCAATGGCCCATTGGCCTGTCCCTTTGCCAACTGCAAGGAGCTGTTCCTGGGACTGGACAAGCTCACCATTCATCTGTTCTCGCACACCAGTCTGACGAGCCAGGATGCACCTGCTGCCCATCCTGTTCAGGCTCTGCCCGTTCCTCCCCTGATCGCTGTATCCGCTCCCAAAAGAAGGGCCAAGAGAACCAGGTCCAAGCCCGTGGCGGTGCCGCCCCCGCCGCCTGTTGCCCCAACGCCTCCTGCCAGCTGTGACATCTGCGAGTTTAGTTTTCGGAACACGGAGCTGCGGGACATGCACATCAGGTTGGTGCACGAGAATGCGGAATCGGAGCAGAAGCAGAGTCAGCCGAGGCAGGGGGAGCCGGTAAATAAAAAATATATACCTTGATTACCTAAATTAATATTTTAAATGCGTAAAAATATATACTTGCCGCCTTTCATTATATTTTAACTGAAATATAAAGTTAACATACAAATATTAGGATTTGTGTGACTTTCTACACTTACAGGATCAGGAGCCCTACAAGTGTCACCTGTGCTCCAAGACATTTCGCATGAAGGGTTCGCTGCGAATCCACCTGAAGGTGGTGCACATGATGGGCGTGCCCTGCTCCAATCCCAGCCCCATCACCACCTCCATAACCATCAATCCCTTGCCCAAGCTCAGCATTTGCGATCGCATTCGACACAAGGAGGCGCCGGCCATTGGCACAAACAATACCTCATCATCCACTAGTTCCCAGCCCTATGCCTTGAGTGGAGCACTCAGCATGCTCCAGCAGTCACCCGGTTCACCGGAAGCGGGCAATGCCACGCCAAAGTTGTGGGAGTGCGACGTGTGCACCAAGTCCTTCACCACCAAGTACTTCCTAAAGAAGCACAAGCGACTGCACACTGGCGAGATGCCGTACACCTGCGAGATCTGCGCCAGGACCTTCACCTTTCAGCAGTCGTATCACAAGCATTTGCTTTACCACAGCGAGGTGAAGCCGCATGTCTGCGGGGTCTGTGGACGGGCCTTCAAGGAGCTGTCCACGCTGCACAACCACCAGCGGATCCACAGCGGCGAAAAGCCCTTCAAGTGCGAGGTGTGCGGTGAGTGTCGATCACATGATGAATGATGACGATTTATTCATACTCAATCACGTTTTCAGGAAAGTGCTTCCGGCAACGTGTATCCTTCCTTGTCCACACCCGCATCCACACGGGTGTAATGCCCTACAAGTGCGATCTCTGCCAGAAGATGTTCCGCTACAAGGTGAGTCAGCGCACCCACCGTTGCCTCGCCGATGACACCCAGACACCGGAGCAGCTGATTAAGGCCTTCCTGGAAGGCAGTAACTCACCCACACAGCCTTCGCCGGCTAGCGCTGAGATTGTGGCCATCACCAGCGGTTCGATGGCGGATCCAGAGCAAGAGGCACTGCTCTCGCAGTCCATCGACGACATCGTGGTGGAGCAGTGCCAGAAGCTGGGCATCTGTGGGGTGGAACCGGCGGAGAGTCAACCCCATCTCCTGCCCCTGGAACCGGTTGCTGTGGTGCAGTTCAACGGAAGCAGCTCTCCATTGCAACAGCTACAGAACCTGAGACTCTACTCGCCACAGCAGCAGACGGAGCTGCCTAGTTCCGACGGCGAGGTCTTTCAGCGCTTTCTGATGGACGCCACGTAGTTGGAGTAAAGAGTTCTCCATTGTGTTATTACTTATTTATTTATTTATTTATTTACACCTCGTTTATCATTCGAGCCCAATTCGGACTTAAAAAGCACTAATAATTCGAGTTGTTCCGTCCAAAAAGGATTATCCTCGTATTTTCTGCATGGAATTTTTCGTAACTGCTGTGCGACTTGATGAGTTCGTAAAGTGCCTTAGATTGTGTGGCCAACTGTAAATCGGAACAGACCCGACTCGGCTCGAAAGCAATCCCTTTAATTATTATAAAGCGTTACTTATTAAATTTTAAAACTCAACTTTTTTGTTGTTCTTAGAAATTGATTTTAAATTCGAAGGATTCTTTATATAAGAGGTAAGAGAACGTCGTTAAAAATGATACAGTCTATGAAGCTCGAATAGGAGTTACCTGACCCAAAACTTTCTGCGTTAAATTAATAGACTCTCTGGAGTATATAGATACATATGTACATATTTAGATAAGGTCCATATTATTTATTTAATCTAGTTTCCATCATGTATTAGCGAATTGCAAACCCCTGGCTCATTTATATCAAATCGATGTATATAAATGTTTAAAATGATACGATTAATTTTTCGAACTGCCACAATGGTTTTTATAAAAATGCGAACAAGGGGCTTTTTTAACCTTATTCCAACATTTACACTCAGAAAAAAAAGTTCTAAATATACCGAAAATGTGTATATTTGAGTTTTAAAAACAGCGGTGTACCATTGGTATCCTAGTGAGAACTTATGGTATCATTATGTGAAAAAATTTAAGTAAGACCATTTTAGTCTTACCTTAATACCCATATGGTCTCACCGATTTGGTCTTAAATTAAGCCTTTTTCGGTCTCACATTTTTTACTTTTATAACCAAGTGGTCCTAATTCTGACCTAATGGTATTATTATTTATTGTGACCTTTTGGTGTATAAATAAGAACTCTTTGGATTCATTATTTTAAATGAAATTACATTTAATTATTTATTTAAACATGTAATTAATAATATTTGAACTCCAGGTTTTTACATTAAAGTCCACTTATTATATGAACTTAAATCTAAAATAAATTTGTCTATTATTCATTGGATATAAATAAAAGGGTAACTTAAAAAGACTTCAAGTTTCTTAAGAAGTTAATTACTTTATGACATTGACAGGTTCTGGGCAATTTTGTAACATTTTTCTAAATGCAAACAAAAGTTCCTAAAACTTGTGAATATTTGATAACATTTTCTTTGTTGGCATTGAATTTTTTTTTGCAGATTTTTGCCTAGCAAAGGATTGCGTTTAAAATAAAATTAACAGATTTGGCTTAAAGCCCTTAAAACATTTAAAGCCGAAGTAGATCTTTGTTTACTTATTTTGTATATCCCTTATCAATGCACTTACATTGGCAGACTTAAGGTCGTACTTTATGGTAATGTTGTAGATAAACTTTTGGATAAATAACAAGGCGTCACTACATGCTTCAGGGTATTTTTAACCCAATACTTGCAAATTTTGAAAGCAAAGATCAAGACTTTCAATAACTGTTGGAGTCTTAAGAAGCTTATTGTTAAGAAATACATAAAACCCTTCTATGTTCTCCTCTGTTCTCCCCTACAACAATCGCAAACGGCTGTACAGTAAGTTTCGAGGAGTAATACTTATTATTAATTTCCTATATTTTCCGGTTTTAGTCATTAATGGTGATCAAGCGAAGAACAAAGCTCTCCAAAGTGTCTGCTATCGTCACCTTTCTATTATGTTTTCCTTTTCCGTCGAGAAATCGCGAATGGCTGGGCAGTACGGCTGCTAGGAGAACAACGTACAGGAAATCTTTGCTATCTGTGAAAAAAATCGAAGCAGATATTAATTATGGGTTGCCGGATTTTATTTAATTTCAGTGTATTTGTTTTAAATTACAAACTTCAGCTTTTAGATTTGATTAAAATTATAATATCCTGCAGGGGAATAAAGAAAGGAATACTTTAAGTGTTTTTTAGCAATGTTTGTGGTTTTGAAAGCTTTAAGAAGAGTTTGTTTGCATGCACTTTGGGTCTGACTCGCGGCAAACGCCTCGAGTGACCAGAAAGCGTGATACCGAGGGGATATATTCTCGCTGTACTAACTGGAAATCATACTCGGGGAATCTGTGCCACTGGAGCCCTCTCGGCAATCGCCGAGACGGTCACATGCACTCGGTGCCAAAGTCCGCCGAGTTCCTGCTGACGCGTCAGCAATCGCTGCCGGGGCAGCCCATAAACCCCACATTTGATTTCACAAATCGGATAAAATGGGTAACTCAAAGGACAAGAATGAGTCGACATCTCCACCAGCCGCTGCTGGCCAATCCGGTAAGTTGAAGGCAAGAACTCAATTTTTTTAGATCTTTCAAAGGTTTTTCTGGTTATAAGAAATTTGCAAAATTTATTTCATTCCAAGAGGAGCGTGCAAGGAACAGTGTGCCAGTGCTGACAGCCAGGCAAATTAAGAGCCTGCTCGTTAATAAGATAAATTCGTCTCAGTGTTACTAGATGAAAATTTTGCTTTCCCCTACAAAATCCTAACGAGTCAATATTTCCCCCAAAAAAATGCAGTCTTCCCCCCAAATTCGCTGAAATAAGAGTTTGCAGTATTTATTTTGATATTTTCGCCAGTTTAGGTGAGTTTTTGTGCTTAACAATATTGTTGATAAAAAAAACACTTTTGCAGGTATTTTTTCAAAACATTTAATTTCCGAAAAAACACCAAACTTTCCCCCTAAAATCTTTCTAGGACGTCAAAAAAAAGTTCCGCTTGGGCTTTTATAAAAAAAAATGAGACTATGCCCAATAGAGTTCCGTCCGCTTTGCGGCCTTGACATGGACGGAAAACGCAAAGAGCGATGAAAACCGGAAGCACTCATTTACGAGTTCAAAATGCTGAGAAAAAAGGTTATTGGATCTCAAACAAAAATAAGAGAAGTAAATATAAAAAAATAAAAAAGAAAGACAAAAATAGATGAGGAGGCAGGCAGGTACATTACAGCTGATCATTGCCTCGGATTAGGTATTTTGGGATACAGAACGCGACCAAAGACCAATATATGCCGAACGGCCATGTGTAGCTTTTGCGTATTGTGGCTTATAGTCAATTCACACTACAGACCATTTACCGTCTCAAAGTATTTCACCGTCAATTTTTGATGTTCCTATCTCAGGCTGTTTCACCAAGCCGATATACGATATTTTTGGTTCCACCACTACAAAGTTGCCATTCACAGAGGAAAATTTGCTATTTACAACGTGACGCCGACGCAACTATCCCGGGGAATGCCTTCAACAAGTCAAAGACCGCCGCTTGGTAAACGGTAACAGTGAGCAATGTTTTATTCTATAAAATGTACAACAGTTAAACTTAACCTGAAATACACTTGGGTTATTACATACCGCAGTTTCTCTTCCCTCTCTCTGGGATAGCGCAAATCGGAGTGATTCTGCGCGGCTAAACTTGGCTTAACTTTGGCCTTATTAGTGTGACCTTGCATAACAACTTCAAATATCTCACACAAATAATACTAACTCTGATGGCGCCTAATTCAAACTTAACTGACTATCGATAGCCACTAATCCGTTCCGCGACATCCCCGCCCCCGTGAAGCAGCCGCATTCACCACATCCAGAACAGCTAGCTTCGAAGCGGGACGCATTGTCGTCTTGGCTCGATCGTCAGTCCGCACCGCCGCTCGTCGAGGCACTCCATCTCTTCCGGCGAACACCTCTTCCACGACGCCTCGTCTCCACTCTCTGCGTGGTATGGCCGGATCGCAGATGAACACCAGATCTCCTCGACGTATAGGCTCGACGTGCTTGCACCATCTCTCCCTGCGCACAAGTGTCGGCAGGTACTCATGTACCCATCTCTTCCAGAATCGATCCCTCATCATGCGGGCGATGCGCCACTGCCTCCTGGTAGCGCATCTCTCTGACTCCTGCCCGTCATCTCTGGGAAGATCCGGAATATCGGGTCCTCCTTTCAGCAAATCGTTGGGGGTCAGTGGAGCCTCCTGGTCCACTGTAACTGGTAAATGAGTGAGCGGACGAGAGTTAACTATGCTCTCCGCCTCAATCAGCAAGTTCTCCAGTACGTGCTCCTTGGGCGCAAGCCCCTTCATTGTATGCGCCAGCACCTTCTTCACGCACTGGACCATCCTCTCCCAAGCGCCACC